>JAPTGZ010000012.1:3153361-3168215 GCA_029814645.1 Fowleria isostigma
GCAAACTCCACACAGAAAGGTCCCCCCGTGGATGGTGCGGGGATCGAACTAGGAACCTTCTTGCTGTGAGGCGTGAGCGCTAACCACCGTGCCGCCCGGTCCAAAATATATATTTTTTAATTATTCTAAGAAAAAAAAGTCATTTTTGTCTTAATTTTGACTTTTTTTATTCTCAAAATTCTAACTTTAATCTCAGAATTCTGACTTTTTTCAAAATTCTGACTTTTTTTCTCAAAATTCTTACTTTTTAATACATATTTTAAAAAATTATTGTTCTAAGAAAAAGTCAGAATTCTAACTTTTTTTGTCAGGTGACTCCATTTGCATTCCAGGCGACCCCACATGGGGTCCTGACCCCAGGGTTGAAAAACATTGAGTTAGAAGGTGTTCATTTTGATAACTGTGGGCCCAAAAACGGTCAGATCCATACATGCACACGCACTGTTGGGATGAATGCACACACTTACACATGGTCACTTTTGGACACAGTGTTTGGACCATGTGACCTCTGCCGTCACCCTATCGGTCCTTGACCTCCCACATGACTGTTAGGTGGACATTGTATTGCAGCGCTGCCGGCCTTCTGGCTACCCAGACCCTCTCTCTCACTGCGGTGATCTGAAGCGTGCTCAGGCAACCTAAATGCCACCACTATCATTCTTGTTGTTAATTGAACTATAAATCACTGTGAGTGCATGCATGTGTGTATGTGTGTGTGTGTTTGAAAAAAACACATGAAGGTCATCTGTTTTTGTTTACCCTGTCTATGTAAAGCCAGACCGTCTGTGATTGAGGCCCTTCATTAGATGTGACATATATGACCCAAGGCGGCGCTCTCATTGGGTCTCATTCACTAACAGTGCATGTTCACAAATCTGTGTAAACTCCGTGTACGATCATTTGATGCACAAATCTGGGATTCATCAGTTTTTTCTTTCACAAATTTGTTCTTACTCTACAAACAAATTTAGAACTGCCTCAGACCATGCGTGCACACAAATGAGGAAGGTCGAATTGACTTAGAAGACGCAAACACACACCTTTTAAGTCCATGCAGGGCAAATAAAACCACAATAATTAAGAAATTTAAGTAACATTTTTTAAATCATTAATTTACTAATATACTGGCCAAATATATTACACAATCATGAAATTGACACACGTTCACCCTCATCATTGTTACAATTAAAATATTCAATGGAGTATATGAGAATTTTTTTTTTTTAACAGTCCAATGGGAATGTGTGTTTGGAGGCTGTCAGAAGTGCATGGATGTTAATGAGCATCTTTTGTTCTAGTCTTTTCTGTTTTTAGTTAGTATTTTTGGTAAGTGTCTATTCCATTAATGCTTAAATGTTCTGTCGTTCAGGTAAAAACATGGGTGATGACTTCATACACAAACCCAGAATCTCCTCCAGAGGTGCGCTATGGTAACACACATGACCACACATGCAGATGTAATCATTTTGATAGTATAATTGTACTTTTTTCACTCTGAAACATAGAAGTTACACATTATTTCTATATTATGTTATCATTTTAATGATCCAGCCCACCTCAGGTTACATTGGGCTGAATGTAGCCTCTGTTTGAGACCCTGCTCTTGACACAGTGTTAAGACTACGTTATGAGGTTTTATACATGTCCTCAAATAGCAGAGGAAAGGAAACTAGATTGGCCCCAAAAATCATAGCTTGTTAAAAAAGACAAAAACATTAAACATATACTACAGAAGCAATAAACCATCTGTCTTGTTTACATCAAAAGAATAATATATCATGTAACTAAGTCTGAATAATTTCATGTAATAGATTACATTTTTTTTTTTTAATTTATTTTTTTCTTCTTCCGGCTTTCAAAGGAGTCGGTCGCACTTCTCTCTGTTCCCACCCACCGTGTGTTTTTTCTCTGCTTTTGCTCTGTCTTCATGTCTCTAGTTTTGTCTTCACAAACCGGTCTTCTGTTTTTCAACCACATTGACAAAGATGGATCTAATCTCGTGGGGCTTAGTGCTATTGATCAGTTTTTTTCTACATCCCGGAGGCAGACCACAGAGGAGAGGGTCTGTCAGCGGCGGGAGTGCTTGGGGCACTCTCCATTTCCAACAAGTATTTGACCCTCCTGGACGGACAATTCTGTGTTTCAGTTGCGGGCACCGGACTATTACGCAAGGAGAGAGATTGATCGGACCACGATCATTGAACTCACTCAAAGTATGTGGAAACATCGGGAGTATGCTGCAACTCGAAATGGCAGTGGAAGTGTTAAATTTCTTTTGGATAATTGTTTTCCCTGGCACAAGGTCACAAACTGTGTTCATCATAAAACAAACTTCTCCTTATCTCTGCGTGGGAAGACATAACAATCCGGTTTTTACCCCTGCTCAAGGACAAGGACTATCATCTCCCCGACTCCAGCGGTCCTAGTGTTACTTCCGCCTGCACAGGAAAGCGGATGTTGAATGTATGATGCGCCTGATAAAATGGCTTGAACACCTTCGGCTTCTTGTAGCGGGAATTTGTCTCCCTCCACTGGCCTCCCCAAGAACATTTTGTCTTGTGTGTGTAATTGTCATGTTTAACTGTTGTGATGTATATGTTGCTTGGCATAGTGATGCTTTTTTTTACATGGGTCAAAACTTCCTTTTGTAAAGGGGATCTTTACCCATCTCTTTTTTTGACATCCTCCCTTTGTGTCATAACCTTTTTTCTTTCTCTGACCCGGCATATGTCCCCTGTTTCCCATGTTTGTGTTTGTGTATATTTGTTCTCGGTGACATACTGCTCCAATTTTGTTGCACTGCTCTGGTGCAATGACAATAAAGGCTATTCTGACATATAAGAGAGGTCACTTTTGTCATGTTTAAGGATGTTTGGATACAGTTGGTGTAAACTACTTTATACCTGAGAAGGTGTGTGTGACAGAGCGGCTGTATCCCACACAGGGGTCGTGTGTAGCGTTAACTTTCGAAACTCGAAGCCATGGCAGTGTTCAGATCATCCTGGTCCATGCTGCATCCTCCAAAATCTTGCAATAACCCATGTCAGTCCTTTAAGACCCAGCGCGGGGCCACAAAACTACATATAAGAGGATGCCAAACTGAATTTACTACTTCTCTTCCCCCTCGCATAAATGCCTCCTTCATTCATGAATAAATGAAGGAAGCAGAAATAGTCAAAAATATTCTCCTTATATAGAGAAATGGGACCGTGGTAGTATACTAATTACAAATTGCGAGTGCGCACCCATCAATGTAGAAGGATTCTGATTCACAAACGCAAGGTGGTGCAAACAAAACTGGTCAGTACACAGGGTTCATGAATCCCACGGTGGCTTTGTGGACACAGTTATTTTTTGCAAAAAGTAAGAACATTTCCACGCACATGTTAGTGAATGAGGCCCATTCCCTTTTGTTGGCTCAGGATTAGTGCAGCATACAAATAGACAGAACCTGGTTTGGTTTGGGTATTAGAAGGTATGTGGGAGGAGGGTAATCTGGGAGGAAGATCACTTTGGATTTTAACTTTCAAAGCTGATTCGGGGGAACTGGTGGGATTTCAGAGAGTTAATCAGCCAGGGAAGGAAGAGACAGAGAAAGGATGTCAGGGAGGGAAGCAAAAATAAAGCAGGTACATGGTGAAGAGGAGAGGCAGCAGCATGAGAGCAAAGTGCAAAAGTAGCCTTTTATACTTTGCCACTTCAATATCCAACTTTAAAGTGGTGCTATAGATATTTATGCAGCTAACCTCATGAAGGTTCATTTGGTTCATGAGGTCTCAGTTGCACATACATTTTTGGACCAGGGATTTATGTCAGCAAGCTAATAACTAAATGAGCAAGCAGGCAGAGCAGTCCAGAAATGGTAAAGCTGTAATCTTGGTGAAATTTGTTTAATCTCAAGGAGGAGCGGTAATCTGTCAAGATGGGCTCATGGAGCGAGGGGGTGTTTATGCAGCCAGAGTGTTTCTATTTCAGTGAGGTGCTACCCTGCAGGAAATATTAATCCTGGCTGTGTGTTATCCGCTCAATGAGTCTGCAGCTCAGGTTAATGGGAGATGCACAAGTGGTGCTGGTCGATGGAGGTTTGGGAAGGAGAGGGCAGTATTTGTTGACCAGTTTGTCACTTAAAATGCAGAACCAAGCAGAGTACGTGGAGGTGAGGCTGATGGTGGAACAAAGACGGACATGGAGGTGAAAAGACAGGGTGTTGATATCTCCACAAAATTTAGGACAGAATTGTCCCGATCTGTTTTTTTAGGAACTCATCTGTATATTTCTTCTCTTTCTGATGGTGAAGTCCATTAGATGGCAACTCTTGTTTCCATAGAACTGGAGTTGGGTCATTTTGTGCCAAATCACCAGAAGGTTCCCGTCTGACCATCTGAGATTTGCTTCATTTTTTAAAATTTTAATGTCCTTGTAACTAACAAATACTGTCAAAATTTTAGGCCAATATCTCCACTAGTTTTAGAGATATTAATCCTTCAAAAAGGGGGTGTGGCTGCATATTTAGCATACAAAAAAGGGTTACACTCAAACATCCATAATTTCATGGCTATAACTTTTGAACTGTTCACAATAAATACTTCACATTTGTACACGTGATTCTTTGATATAATATGGCTCTGTACACAGAAGGAGAGCTTTTGTATGAGTCATTCGCAGATTTATGGCATGCAAAATATGGCTTCCTGGAATGCATGTGAATCCATCATAGCACTTTTGTCTCTATATCTGCAGATTTAATGACACCAGATGTCTGATTCTTTTTAATATATGAGACATGTTATACTACTATCAGGAAAACATATATCTGACAAAAATTATACTTTCTCATATGAATGGAAAAAAAGCTTGTGTCTGTATTTTGAATGCTTACAGCAAAAATGGACTACCAGAAAAAAAATATCAATGAAAAGAGCAAGGTCTAATTGATATATGTACCAAATATGAAGTTGGTGCTGTGAGGAAAACTATTTTATTAATAATAAATAACATACAATGAAAATAATAAGAATTAGAATAACAATAAAACTATGGATGTTCAATTTAACACTTGTTTTTATGCTAAATATGGGGCCACACCACTTGTTTGAAGAGATATTGGCCTAAAATTTTGCATAGCAATTATTAGTAACAAGTTACATAATAAAAAATTAAGCAAATCTGAGATGGTCAGGTGGGAACTTTCTCTGAAATCTGGTGATTTGACAGAATTACTCATTTACAAGAATTACTTGTGTTTGCTGGTCAAAATGTTTCATACTTAGTCACACCACCACAAAAATGAAAAGGGAAATTAGGAGCATTTTCACAAGAGCATCAGTGACAAGTAACAAACTAACATATTGGAAGCAACATTGTTTCACACATCACTGTGAAAAATAATGTCATCTGATGTTAGGTGACCATGTTAAGTGGCATCAACAATCAATATAACCAACACTTTGGAAGGAAAGAATTGTCCAGACCAATATTTTATTTCATTTGTATTACCTTAACTTGCTGAGTGAGAAGCCCAATAGAGGGCAACTAAAGAGTTACCTTGACCTTGACTTATGTACTCCTAGAGCTCCAGGTGTTGTTGCATGATGTTGACGAAAGCTGGATTTATGGTTGCTCGGACGTCACACGTTACTGGCTACACCGTTACTTTTAGTGTTGGGCAGTAACGTGTTACTGTAATGCCGTTACTTTTGTCAGTAACTAATACTGTTACATGTTACACTTTAAATAAAGTAACTCCATTACCGTATGGTGATTTTATCCATTACTAGCTAAATTGATCGATTTTGGTGAGCAAGGCATCTAGCCTGCTGAAAATAAAGAGGAAGAGGAAGCAGTGCGCTACTTCCTGTTCACAGCGGTGACGCATTGTGGGTTTTTACAACTTGTCATGGCAAATCAAAGCGAGAGGCAAGACTAGTTTCTCAACATGGAAATATGCTCATTATTTCACATTAGTCGAGCACAAAGAGATGAACATTCTAGTCCAGTGTTTCTGGATTAAAGTTTCTGTCTACTGTGAAAAACAGCAACATATTCACAAAGCTAGATGAGGCTAACCAGCATCTGTCACCATCACTGAAAAACACGAGAAATGAGGCAAGTGTCGCCACTCAAACAACAGGGGTTAGATTTGACAGGACTGTTAGCTACGGACAGATCAACAAATTCACCACGTTTTATTGTTGACAGAAATTGACTGCATGTTTGCAGTCAATTTCTGCTGTGAAATCACCCACTTTAGGAACTCATTGTTTTAATAACATGTCCAAGCGGTGCATGGTAAACAGACGAAAAACGTTTACAACTATTTGAATAAGGAGTATTCACAAGTGGAAACTAAGTTTAAGGACACCCATTGTGCATTTTTAAGAATGTTCTTTTAAAAAGTAACGCAAAAGTTACTTCTAATGATAACGCATTACTTTTTGGTGCAAGTATGTAACTAGTAACAGTAACTAGTTACTTTTCAGTAACTAGCACAACACTGGTTACTTTGGTCCACAGAGCCTTGATGTGCACCTCTTCCAGATATTAACAATGTGGAACAGCGATGCAGAGGCAATGAAGAGACACCACCTTCTGGTTGGCCAATTTATGATCATGAGATGCCAGGACTATACAGGAACAACTGTTTTGGGTTTTGGCCATTTATGGATTATTTGTTCGTGTTTATTATTTATTTTCACCTTTGTTCTTGTCTGTTACTTTTTGCTCCTGATAAACCTGTGTAATTAAACACATTATTCATCTAAATTATGCCTTTATTTGCCTAGGACAATTATTAGAGTTTGGTATTTCTTGTTGATTAACTTATTTTTCATTCAGCGATTGCATGGCCCATCTCCTATGTTGATATAGCACAATGTCGGCCGCTATTGTTGTTCTAAAACAGGAAATGCCTGCAGGAAGATATTGAAACCATGGAAACAACTCCGCCCAGTGGATTTTCATTTTTAAAACCAGATGATACAAGCACTACTGCCACCATTCAATTTGGAGGGGAAACTACTGTATTTTTCAGACTATAAGTCACACTTTTTTTCATAGTTTGGCTGGTCCTGCAACTTATACTTTGGTGCAACTTATAGATGTTAAAATATATAATTTCACATGTTCTTAAAGGCTCTGTTGGAGAATTGGAAATCTGTGGTGTTTTTCCAGGACAAAGACTAGACTTCCCATAAGCACCAGTGACAACTGTCATTACTCTAGCCAGGGCGTGCATTAGTATTGAAGTTAATGAATCAACAGCGGATCTTCTTTACAACTCTGCGTTTCTTTTTTCAAGACAACAACTTGCAGGATGTAAAGCGATGAGGTCATGTATGTGAGTGAGTGAATGTTGAGAACACCGAAGTACACAGCAGTGTTGTCGGGCTTATTGCTAATGTTAGCTGATGGAGCTAGGCTGGAGAATGCTCATCTTAGCTGATGGGACTCCGGCTGTTGTGTGTGGGTCAATGGGTGACAATTGGATCAGCAGGTCCACACTGTTGGAGGATATATTTCCTACGGGATAGACAAGCGACATCCAGATGGTTGTGCAGCACCGGAGGTGGAGGCTTGGACAAATAATGGCAGAGTTAGGGGAGCTCTAGCGGCTGTGTACCAAAGAACCGACCAGGACCGGGAGGAGATAAGGTAGCCTGGCTCCCGCATACATACAATTACACAGTACACCACACGCTTAAAAACCAGTAAAACACTATAAAATTAGTGAGCAGTGGTAGAAAGTCGGACCGGCGCACATTTTAGCAGTCCCATTAGCATTAGTACATAACGTGTACTAATGCTATAATGCATTCACAGCACTGCATTATGTTGTTATAATAATTTCATTCCTGAAGGACAGTTTAGTGTTTAGGCCCTGACATCAACATTCAACTCCAAACACAGACATTTGAGTCTCGCCTTATACAGCCCTTAGTTTGTGACTGAAATGATGCTAAAAATAAAAGAAATTACCAATGTCAAAGAGCTAGCCTTGCGGCTAATGCATTAGCCTTTCCTAAATGTCTGACTGATACCAACAGACAGTCTGTCAACATCTGACAGTCAAATCCCCTGTTCCAGTGCATATGAATAAAGAACACAATCATTCTGTACCTGTAGATGAACAGGGACAACTCCACATCTGTGTTTATTTCTTAACTCCTCCGTTCTCTCCATCGGTTTAATTAATGCTGACATTTATTAGTGTTTTAGTCTGTGCTCTCTCCTGTTTATCTTTCTTCTGTTCTTTTTTTCCCCAAAAAAGTGCGACTTACATGCTGGTGTGATTATATGCGATTTTTTCTTCTTCATGATCCATTTTTTTTGACGGGTGTGACTTAAACTCCGGAGCGAGTTATAGTCCAAAAAAATACAGTACAACACTTTCTCAAAACGATGTCGCTACAGTATGCTCGAGTGGAAGAGCGTACTGTGACGGTGTCCGATACGGTGTACCTACATAGAGCTACGCGCAACCATAAATCCAGCTTTATTTGTATGTTATTCTAAGACAAAAAGCAGGAATAATTTGAGTTGTTTTTTTTTTTCTTTAAGGGGAACGTCTGTTGGGGTTATGTCTCTCCCTATCAATGTTGAAACCAAACCTAAGTCATCAAACTGAACTCAATGAAAATGTTAAAAGTTGCCTTCACCTCAGTTTTCTTTTTCATCCTAAAGGGTCAAAAGAGAGAGAGGTGGGATTCAGGACTTCAAAGAAGGAAAGCACATGGGGATGGATGATAGATGAAGAGGGATGGAAGTGGGACAGTGGAGACCTGGCCTGGACACGCAAGCTGAGGAAAAGGATGGTTTGATTTGTGATAAAAGGAGTAGGACTGCACAGGAAAATTAAGAGGACAACACAATCAAAAACAAGAATCTTGGAGAGATAAGAAGAAATAACTGAAGGAATGACTGTAGATCGAGATGTGATTGAGGAAAGCCAGGGCCAGATAGTTCAGGATGAAAGCGGGGAGATTTTAAGCCCATGCTGTGTGCAGTTTGCTGTAATGATTTCCTGAGGGGAACAGCTTGAACCCTGGACCACGTATTTAACCCAACTGCTGCAGAAATGTGTGTTTATGTGTGTGTGCATGCTTGCATGTGTGTCAAGAGAGAGACATGTACTGTAAATATTAGGAGCTTAACTCATTTTCTAAACCATTTCTCATTAAGATGGCAGCTAACACATCTCTTAGGTTCCTTATGCACAATTTAATAACTGTCTAAATTATTCTACTTGAAGAGATTTTCACACCTGAGGCAAACTTCATAAAATGAACTCTTACACAGATGCAAAAACACATGTATGCTGTAAACACCTACGGCATGCAGTAAAGATACGTCGCTCATCTTTTTTTTCAAATGGGTTTGTTTATTTCATATATAAATCATGCTTACAAGCACACCAAATGGTACACAAGGGGTGAAAATACAGAAAAATATGGAAAGAAAAATGGGGAAAAGGTGAAACAAAACACAAAGAAAAAAATGCAAAATTAGAAACATATTTAAAGACAATGAGCAAATGAACCTACAGCTAACCTAACTTACAGCTATCAAAGCATGCATTCATACAAGAATATGTATGGTTTATAAAGCAAAACACACTTTATAATCACGACACTTAAAACTTGAGATCAACAGCAGTTCAGAGTTTTAAAAAAAAAGCCTCTTTCTCTGTGACTAATTGAGTTTCTCTTCATTGTATTTTATTACACTTTCATTTCCATCATCTGTATTCTGTCTGTATGAAATTAGAATGATATGATGTTTAAACAGTTACAGGATGAGGTGTCTACACATGTTTGATGAGGTTCAGATAAGGACGTCAGATTTAGTTATGTGTTGTCGGGACAATGTCTCAAACACATGCAGGCAGACACACACATGTTAGTACATATACTGCATGTCAGTCAAAGTTGGAAGTTGTAAATTCACGGTCGGTTGTGTGTTAAAAATGTTAATGTAAGTCCTAAATCTGGCCCTGAACAGTTTCGCTTTCCTACTCTGTATCCATTTTGGGCTTTGGTCTGTCTTCCTCTGTGTGGAAAAAAGGAATTTCCAACTTTCCAACATTCCTGCAATGTCAGAAAACACATGCAGGTACACACATGCATGCATGCACACAATCACAATTTCCTAACCGACATTTGGCTTCAGCTCTTTTGGTGTATTCATTAGATTTAAGCAGCAGTGGTTTTAAGGACCACTATGGTGACTGGAGATAGATTTGTATTTGTTTATTATTTAGACTCAAAAGCTACCAGCTCTGCTCCAGCAAGAGTCCAAGACTACAAAGGGGACATGAAGTTAAGTAGTTTTCACTTTTTTTTTTTTTATTTTTTTTATACAACTTTTATCAAGATTAAGCATTTTTAGAATGAATGTGTATTATTCTAAGATAAGCAAACTTTTTTATGGCTAAACCAGTAGCCAGGTCAGCTAATCAATCACCAGAGTTTTTCGCTAGCAAGAAGTAACAGTTGTCAGCAGATGATGTGAGTCACTGGACGATTCAAGTCACGCATTTGTAGAAGCATTTATCTCTGTCAGCCATCTTTTATAACTTGCTACAGCCTCCTCACTAGGACAAATGACTCGCTAAGGTGCTGCGATTACCCTCCACTGCTCAGTTTCCCCCAGATTTAGATCTCTTTAGTTCTCAGGCTAGCGTTAGCGACATGGTGCTGGTGATTGCAGACTAAGCCTCAGACCAGTGGTTAGCTCTTTAGCTGTGCAGCTAACATTACCAGTGCTGCGCTAGCAACTGTAAATGAATCCTCAGACCCAGTGGGTTCCAGCACCCATAACCGGTGTGTCAATGTGACCCGTCCGCCTAAGTAGGCATATAAACTGACTCTCAAAATCACTTCTGAGCACCAGAAAGGTACTCCTTATATGTAAAGTCAAGTCTCTGTACTTTTAATAATTTGACTCAGACAAAAGTGATTTGTCCGAGCAAGGTGCTGTAGTGAGTCGCAAAAGATGGCCAACCCAGATAAATGCTTCTACGCATGCGTGACTCACATGGTCTGCTGACAACAGTAAGTAAGTCATTAAGACAGTAACTTTTGGAGTTAATATTTTACATACAAACTTTTAGTTTAGAAGTACAATATGTAAGATTGGGATCAGCTTAAGTTTGGGTTGGAGTCTGTTTTGTGCTGTGAGCTGGTTATTTGTTGACGTTGGCAGATTTTATGCCTAAATAAATGGTAGCTAGTGTTGCACATTGTTGCTGCCCTAGAGGAGCAGAACAGCGTACAAGCATGATATTTTTTGTGGAATGGCCAACTGCGAAGCTAAGTATTCTACACAGAAATTAATGTATAGGCTATTATCAGGGACGGAGACAGTAAACAAGATAGTTGTCAGCTTAGAAATTAGGTTAGCTAACAATGACAATGACATGGCTCATTAGCGCAAAATGCAAAAATTTGAGAGCACAAATCAGAGCGATCATTTTAGTTGAAACAACTACTAAAGTTCTAGCGTTCATGGTATTCCCAGCCTGTTTACACTCCCCCATCCACACAGCTATACATTTCCAGTCACTGAAGTAGTCCTTAAACCGGTCCCTACTTAAAGGTTCAATCAGGAATATTTATACTTGTGTGCTTACATGAAGTTTACATTTGAGTATGAGAGCTGGGAGATCACAGATTTTTCACTTGAGCTAACTCTATTTCTAAGCATCGAGCTACCTCTGTGGTAACAGCCTGCACACTGATTTCTATATGTGGACTTAACTTTGTTTTTTGAAAAATCTGTATGCTCATTGTTGAGCACCTCAGTACTTTTTTTCTGCTCCTTTTGAGTGACAACACTAGCCATTGGTCAAATGAAGTTAACAGACATTAGCAACTAGCTCCCAGCACAACACAGACTCTAACACAAACTTCACAAAAGCATATAGTTATTGAACCTTTAATCACAGGAAGTTCTGCCTAACACTCACTTATTCACAACATCATGCTCCTCACCTGGAATTGAGGTCAGCGTGTGCCACTCCTGCCCCTCCACCTCCTCCACTTCCTCCACGACTCTTTTCCAGGCCCAGTTTGGTGAAGATGCCCACCAGAACCATGATGGCTACGACCCCACAGATGATGTAGACAATGAGGTGAGTGCGGTCCCGGTCCTGGTCGTCCTGGCCTTCAGTGATGGTTGCCACAGGCTTGCCGGTGTTGGCCCAGATGGGCGTGTCGTAGTTAGAACAGATACTCTGGTCCAGCCTTTGTTGGCGGAACTGGCAACAGAAGCGGTAGAAACAGGTACCGCAGCAGTACAGAAAGACGCCGGCATTGCAGTTGAATGGCGGATCCCATTGGCCCATTACATCATAATAACCCTGGCAACGTGTCCCGCCAACAGGGGGACCATCTTCATCATCAGCATCTCCCCCACTTGTAGGAGTGGACAGCCCTGTCTCTAGGGGAGTGTTTTGGGTGGTCTCAATAGAGCTAGCGGTCGTCTGGTTAGCCAGCGTGGTGGGGACGATAAACGGGTCTCCTTCAGTTACCGTCACTGTGGTGACAGATGGGTCTTGGGAGAGGGCGAGGTGGGTGATTAGGAAGGAGAGGAGGAATAAAGAGAAAAGATGGCGGTGGCAGGAGGTTGGGATAGTGGACGCCATACTGCTGGGACAGCCTTTTGTCCAACGTACCACCTACAGGCTACAAACAGGAAGCAGACAAGATTGATTAAGTTTGTTATGACTTCCTTTCCAAATGTTAATCAGAGGTTTTCATGTGATCGAACCAGTGGTATTTGAGGAAAGGAGTTTTTAACTGCTGACTGTTATTAGACACGTTGAGGGGCAGCCATGGCTGAAATGGCAAGAGAGTTGGTTGGAGCGTCGGCTTGTGACCAAAGGGTCGCCAGTTCAATTCCCTGGACTGGCGGAGAGCTGTTGGCTGATGTGCCCTTGAGCAAGGCACTTAGTTCCCCCATTTGTTTCCCGGGCACCTGATATGGCTAGCCCACTGCTCTCAGCATGCAGTTTGTGTGATGTATAATCTAGTGATGGGTTAAAAACAGAGGAAAAATTTCAGTGTGTGTACTTTTGACAAACTACTGACAAAAATAAAGATTCATTCAATTTATTCACACCAGGAAGTGTTTGACAGCTCTGATGAAGACTGAAGCTATAGTCGAAACAGTCAGCGGGTAAAAACACCTTTCCTCAAATACCACTGGTCTGATCACAAGAAAACCTCCAATTAACAGGAAGCAGACAAGTTAGAGAAAGAGGAGAGCAATGTTTTTGTCAAATTTCCAAACTCATTAACAAATGAATAATTGTATAATGGATTACTGAACAAAACAAACACATAAAACAAGTTTTTCAGTCTGCTACATACAGTAAGAGTAGATAATAACAAAAAAAAAACAACTGTCCTGTAAACAGTCAGAGAGAATTGATTTTAACCAGAATGATTAAACACATGATGTACCTATTGATCTTACATTCGTATGGAATCAATCATGAAAAGAGGCCAGGGATGTTTTAAAACAGGTCAACCACCAAAGAGATTTTAGCCATAAAGTGAAAGATTAACCATAATCAGGTATTTAACGTAAAAATACAGGGGCTTTTTATTATTTCACAAACTGTGTGGCTGATGAATCAGGCTACTACTGCTAATAGTGAATTATTTATATTGTGTACACATAATGGTATGTATAATACTTCATCTCGGTGCCCGTAATCTGTTATGTTTTATTGGTATTTTTCTCTGTATTGGGTACATTTGTGTTCTGTGTATTGTGTTAAAGTTAGCTTAGTCTACTAATGAGTGTTTACAACCAATTTCTCTATGTATATTTGTTTATGTAAATTTATCTGTATATGTTGTGTTTACAACAAATCCTCTATGTAGATTTTTTTATGCGTATTTGTTTGTGTAAATTTCTCTATGTATATTTGTTTATGTAAATGTATATTGTGTTTGCAACAAATTCTCTATATATCTGTGAAATGTATCCAATCATGTTGGACATGGAGTGGACAAGCTCCAAATAAACCAATTAATTCAATTCAGTTCAGATCAATTCAATTGCTTTTTAGGTGAGACATTTAAATAGAATAAAAAAAAAAGTATAAGTAACTAAGGCACAAAACACAAACTCAAATAATACCTATTAAGCAAGGTCTCACCTTTTTCCTCTATGCAGTGGTCGCACTGTCAACCCTCCTCTTTGTTTCTTCTCCAAAGTTCAAGGATTTAGAATTTCCTTTAGAAATATCCACAAACTTTTGTCAGCACCATCTTTCCCCTAAGTATCCCCACAGTCCTTTCACTCTCTCATGTGTTCTCCATTGTCAGCTCAATCCAGGAGATGCAACAAAGTCAGAACAGCCTGCTCCTCTTCCTCCTTACCCCTCACGTCTTGTCCTTTCTCCTCCTTTATCACTTCTTCTTTTTCTTGTTCCTGTTTTTCCTTTTGCTCAGTTAGTGCTGAGTCCAGATCATCCAGGGACCGTTTGGATACTGCGCTGCCAATATCCCACAGCGCTTTCAGAGTGTGTGCGTAAAAATATGTAAGAGAAAAAATGCACAGTGTGTGTCCCTGCACAGAGCACTGAGGAACGCAACAGTTCACAACCAAATGAGATCTCTGGCTCTGTTTACCTCTGCTCAGCACCACAGAGAGAGAGAGAGAGAGAGAGAGAGAGAGAGAGAGAGAGAGAGAAGAGAGTGTGTTCATGTATGTGTGTGTGTGCTTGGGGGGGGCATCCAGCTGCATCTCCCATCATCCCTAGAGGAAAAAAAATCCTGGAGGAGGGAGATGGGAAGAACTAAAAGAGGGGACTGAAACTGAGTGATCACACTCACTTTTGTATAAT
>JAPTGZ010000012.1:3484619-3495001 GCA_029814645.1 Fowleria isostigma
ACAACTTTATGTACAATCTAAAATACAACAAAAACTAGTCACTACTCACCACTGTTCACATGACGAGCCTTGCGCTCCGTGAATTCGTCCAATGCTCCATATGTTCATTATTTTGTCTCACTCATTCTCACTGGACAAAATCCCCAGTCCACTGAGTCTCCTGTCCTGTCGTGCTCCTCAGGTAGTCTTTTATTAGTTTTAATTTTGAGATTGGGCGCTCAGAGGTTGTAACAGGGACTGGGGGGTCCAAAATAAAAGGAGAGCCGTGCAAATCTGTCTAAATGTTAAATATAAATTCCTCACACAGCAGTATAGGTATGACAAAGTGAAAAAGGTTTATTACGGGCGGCGAACACCAGACTCGCGCTTGATGATTACGTGCACTGACCAGTCGGCCAGAGGTTTGTGCTGCTTTTCCGCAACCAGGACGGATATCAATAAAAGGCACGGTGACAGGACTGCCACTGTTACATAAATATATACAATGGTGGGCTTCACCTTTTCAAACCTTGAAGTTCCACAGGAAAATTGAGAAAACGTGAAAAAGGTATTGTAGCAGAAATATGCCCTGGGGCCACTGCCCCCCCAGCCCCCCCTAAAGCTTCGCCCTTGGTGTGAGTCACAATATGGGGGAACCATCATGCTTGACAGAGGTCTGCGCTCTTCGAGTACTTTTCTAGTTATATATTTTTTATGTTGCTCTCCTCAGTTCAGGCATTCCAGACTGAAGGCCAGTGAAGCCCAGTTTTCTGAGACTAAGAGCCTTCACTGTGGTCGTTAGTTGCTTCTCACCATTTTCACACTAAATAAACACAAAAGTACAGAGCATCTTAGTTTTGTTATCTTTTTATTTCTGTTAAACCTTAACCACTGTACCATATTTTGTTTTGGTATTGTTCCTATAAATACTGATTGCAGCATTCCGAATATGTCATCTAATTGAAAAAAGGCAGAGCACTGTTTTTCTGAATTAAAAAGTTTATTAAAAAATGGAGAACTAAATTAACTTAATTAAGCATGGGGACGTGCTTGTGGAAAGAGGGGGAGGGACGTGATAGTGACGGTCCTGTCACTATGCCTCTGACTGATCACACGCCCTGGCTACTTTGCCAAGAGGATATCCTTTGGCTGTCTGGTTAGCACGCATCTGGAAATCTGGGGTTCGAAGCCCGCCCAGGCCTTCTTCGCCTTGCCACATGTGGGTCTTATCATATCTGTCCCTTCTTCTCCATATACAGCAGCTGGGAATGACTCAGTGGTTACCCTGACCCACTGCCCCATACCGCCAAAAGATAGATTGCTGATAGGCAGCATTTTGAAATTGTCTGTTGCCATCCCCTGGCTCTCTAGATTCACCTATGACTAATATGTCATTTCTGTACTGTTTGTGGAGACGCAAATAACCATCTTCCAAACAATAAAGATCAAAGTGCAACAGTCGACTAATACAATTGTCAAGCCCCTGGCCACAGCACTTCCTCTCAGTATCTGTGGTCATTTCTCTGCAGGTTCCATAGGTGCATCATGGGAGAGTAGTGGCAGGTAGGACAGTGGGTGTGCTTTGGAATGTACAAAGTGCATCAAAAACTAATCCAGGTTCCAGGAGAAGAGCTGAGTTGTTAATTCTTGTAGCTCTACCTCACTCATCTGCTGAATGAGTGCTTAAGTCAACAAACAACACCACAAAAAAAAGGCAGTTCATCAAAAAAAGGAAACGTTTTTGATACTAAGATTTCTCATAAGCCATGAAGTTACTGGAGTCAAATGAATCTGTTAAATATCTGAAAACAATCCTCTGCCTGTCCTTCGCTCATTCTATTCAATTAGTAAATATGCCTATTTTATAAACGGGGCTATGCAGTAACTTAGCGTTGTATGGATGCACTAGGTGCAATTCCAGGGAAAATGGCCTTTTTGTCATGTTCATAACACCAATGACATGCCATGGTAGAATAGAACAGAATCTTTATGTCACATGACGTTGACAACAATGACACTGAAATGGGAGCAGAGGCAGGCCTTGACTGTGCAAAAAACAGGTGCAAATAAAATAAAATTTGTCATCTCTAACATAAATTATAGTAAAAACAACACAAAAAAACAATTCAATATGCAAGGAAAAATAGACAAATGCAAGAAAGATAGTGTTCCTTGATTGTACATGTGTGTGTCAGGGAGTATTAGGGTTCATTCGCATTACAGATTATTATGGTATTTGGGTGTCATGGACATGACAGGAAATTTAATTTTGCCAACCATAACCCTAGCCCCTTGACCTTTGGATACTGTTCTACCATGGTGGAGGGTAAGGTAAGCTAAAATCCTCATGCTTCCATACATTATTGATTAGAAATTTCATACGGTAGCCCATTCCAAATACATTTGTAAAAAAGCTTTCCATCACACTATTAACCTGATGAAGACGTTGTAGTAAGGTAATGAACACCATCCATGATTCGACTGGAGTGAGCTATTACTGTTCTTATCTTTAAAATTATTTGGCTTATCACCATTACTCACTTTTTGCTTATACAAGTACTTTGCAAATCATCACACATAAGGCACAAACATGTTTAATAGACAATAAACTTACCATGTCAGACTCATCGCTATCCATGATATATGTCCTTAACATTGACACATTGACGCTCATGCTGGATCTGGCAACCTGTAGTCTGTGTGTGTGTGTGTGTGTGTGTGGGGGGGGGGCATTATTGTTGTTACATTGTTGTTACAATTTGCCTGCAGGACCACTTTTGGCCTCAGGCTACAGACTGCTAATTTTTCAACACAGTGTATGTTATGTAAAGTTGTTTAATTCTAAGCCATAACGGAACGGCAAGTTTTAATTTATTTTCTTTATTTAAGGGGACATTGCATATAAATGAACATATACATGTAAATATGCCAGATTCTAGCCACAGGCTAATTTTTATCGGTTGTCCCTCCAACCACCACCAAACACGCATACACATTCATACACCAGTGTGAGTAGTCACACTGGGGGCAAAGTGGGTGAAATGTCTTCCCTATGGACACAACAGCACATGACTGGGACAGAGCGGGAACCGAACTGCCAACCTTCCGGTTATTGGACAACCTGCAACCTGCATTATTATACATAATAATACATAAATAATTATAATAATGAATGCAATTATTAAAAAAAAAAAGGCCATGTCTTACTGATAAATCCAACCAGAACCCGGGCTGAAAGAGGCCAAGTATATGCAATCGGGTCCGTTTCACAAAGCAGGTTTAGTGAAAACTCTGTTAACCCTGAAATGAGGGAAACTTGGGGTTAACAGACTCAGAGTTTTCACTAAACCTGCTTTGTGAAACAGACCCCAGATGGGTCAACCCTCAGTAAAAGATTCATTTATTAACACAGGCTCACCTTCACCTCTCTAAAAATCAAAACCAAAACCCCAGAATTATGGATGCTGTCCACATTAACTCTTTTCCTCTCCATAGGCGCACAGTAAAAAAAAAAAAAAAAAAAAAAAATTACATAGTTTAATCTTAGATTATTGTATTTTCATTCAGTCATCTCTTATCACAGATGTTTTCCTTTTGATTTTAGGAGGGGTGGAAATGGGCATGATTATAGGTGTCCAAAGATGATTGACCACTGTTTTCAGACATTAAGCTATGTTAAGCTTTTTCTCTGTAATGTGCATCTGAAAGGAAAATGCTTAACGTGGACAATAGTAATACGCAGATCAGTGTCGGTTTGTGTCGGGTTTGGTCGGGTCATTGATTGAGCAGACACAAAAATATGTACAGTATCATGTACAAATTCCCTATAACAGGTCAAAACATTTAGTAATAAATGGCCTATTATATTTTATTTTGTAGTGTGACTTAGTCGAATGGCAGGAATTTTGATTTCTGAGAGAAGTATAGCACAGGTAGAGGTATAACAATGGAAATTTCTCACATTTGCTTGCAATCAAGGCATAAAACTGTTTTCATTCATATTAAAATGTGTAGCCCTCATTAATTGGTAGCAGGTTGGGTTGGGCTGTAAAATTAGCTGCAGTGGTGCCAGGTGGAAAGCGGAACCCGCAGTTTAAAAAAAAAAAAAAAACCCGACCCACGCATCACTAGTGGACAGCACCCGTAATTCTAGGGGTTTTGTTTTGGAGAAGTGAAAGTGGGCATGACTAGAAATGTCGGCAAGGAATTTGGTGAGAATTGATTGTAGTTGATCAGTTACGCTATGTTAAGCTTTTTGACATTAAGCGTTTAGGCTGCCATGTCAGAAACAGTCAGTGGAGCCTGGTTTAAGTAACGCAACAAATCACATTCCTACAGTCCAGTAATGTCATTTACTTAATGTATGTTTGGTGTAATGGGTTGCCTTAGTTCATTATCCATAAAAGTATATAAAATTACAGTAATTCGTTACTTTGTAATCCGTTACCCCCAACACTGATTGGAATAAATCCTACAGTATTGGTCTGTTAAAGAGAAATATAAAGCAAGTATAGTATTGCAGTACTGTACCTTACTACAGTAAATAAATGTTTTAGGTTTCTGTTCAGTTTGTTATTTTTATTGTCTTTTAGTATTGTTATATTAATTTGATGTTTATTAGTGCAATATTGACAATGTATAGATTAAATAAACACTAGTTGATATTTTCATGAAGTGGCAGTGTTTCCATTAACTACCTAGGCTGTGGCAGATTAATTTGTTCTACCTAAGATTTGTAATAAATCAATAACTTTTTTAACAAGTGTAACTCCGCTTCTGTGTAAATCAGATTCACTACACACGGGTTCAGGAGATGGACCTTCAGCAGACCAACAGTAATTTGTCAGCATCATTTCTTCATCAGCAGGATCAAACAACACATTACACAGTCTTTGCAACCTAATGCCAGCAGACACCAAACACCAAACTGTGAACAGATGCTGAAGAATCACTTATAAATGAACTGAAATAAATTTACTTAACAAGTAACCTGACCAACATTCTCTGTAAAATACTGCAATTACACTTAGAGAATTGCCACTTAAAAATCTAGTTAGCGGAGAAGGAAAGTTTTGACAGTTTTGATAATTACACAAACTGTACAGTCCCTCTGGAAAAATAAATCCAATTAGATTGATGCAATCTAAGACCACAAGATTTCCCAGGTGTACCTTTGACATGGTATTTATTTGTCTGAACAAACATGGAAACCATTGCTTCTGTTTTTACCTTTACAGCCCATTATAGACTAGTATTTTAATTTCAGACCGCCACTTGTCACTGTTCATTTTGGAGTTATGAAATAAGCCTCTTCTTTTCATGTGAGACAGATCACCAGAGGTTCATAAGACTTGACTTGTCCTGCTTTCTTTTTAACAGGGATTTGTCTTGACTTAAATCCCTGCAGAAAGTCTTTGTTGCTGTCCATTAATTCACCTGAAACTGGCTCTCAATGCAGAAAAAAAACTTCTGTTTTTTTCCAATTTGAGGAAATTTCCACAAATGTTTCTCTTAGTGACCACTCTCTAGGGAAATTAAATAGAGGTGGTTCATATGTAAAAATACCTGCATGTCTTGATTGATGACTCCCTTACTTTCAAGTCACATGTGTAAAATCTTTTGAAGAAACTAATGCTAAAGGCTAAGTCTAAGACTAAGGCCCTGTTGGTGGTTTTGGTAGTATCCACAAAACTTTTGTATCGGATAGGCCTTTCGTCCACACAAAACCGGCATTTTCACTCACTGGAACCATGACTTTTTGTTATCGTTTCACAGATAAGTCGTCTGTGCGCCCAAATCACAGCTTTGCTAAAATGATGATGTAACAGCCCCACCGCTCTAACCACTTAACTACGGAAGCAAGATGCCACGTCACAACAACAATGGCAGACAACAGAGTAGGGCTTATATTACACAGTAATTGAGCTTAAAAGAAATATTGAATCAAAGTTTTCAGCTACTTTTTTCATTACAATGAGCAACAAACAACCATTTATTCATCCATTTGTTCGTTCATTTTCTGAACGTGCTTTATCCTCACTAGGGTCACGGGGGTCACATGGAGCCTATCCCAGCTACTTAAGGGTGAAGGTGGGGCACACCCTGGACATTTCATCAGTTCATTGCAGGGCTGACACATAGAAACAAACAATCACTCTCACATTCGTGGACAATTCAGAACTACCAATTAACCTATTGGATGGTGGGAGGAACCTGGAGTACCTGGAGAAAACCTACGCAGACACGGGAAAAACATGCAAACTCCACACAGAAAGGTCCCACCCATCGCCTGGTGTTGGAATTGAACCCAGGACCATCAAACAACCATAGCTAACAATATTCAATACATACTCTTGGATCTACAGCACTGCTACAGTAGGTGCAAGGGTCAGAAATCATCAGTCTCAGTGTGCAGTGCCCCTTTGCATTGTTGAGACTTTATATAACTTGATTTTCATTTTGTGTGTCTTTGGATTTTACTTCATCATTTTTTTTATTCCTTGAAATTTTGTGCCACAAACGCATATCGTGTGTTACAACTGGCAATGTCAGTCATTGTTTGGCAGACATGCAAAGTGTGGCATGCCATGTTCATGGCATGCCACAGTGTTTGGTTGACGGCATGCACATCAAAATCAAACAACCACCTACCAACTCCATGAAGTACATAAACATAAAGTGCAGACATTCCATCAATGTTTAGACTGTGATTACAAGTACAGGTACATGGATGTCATGATAAAGTGGCCTCAGAGAGTGCAAGATACAAGGGTCTCTGCCAAATTGAAGCTTAATAAGTATTTCAAGATGGGCAAAATTCCTGAAGAAGCAGATTGTGGAGGACGAGGAGACGACACCGATTTTTCCTCTTAGTGACCCAGCATACCCTCTGCTGCCTTACCTGATGAAGGAGTATTCAAGTGGTGGCACCCTAGCTCAGGAACAGTATTTTGGGCTGTGTCTGTGTAGGGCTTGCATGGTCATAGAGTGTGGTTTTGGTCACCTCAAGCCCAGGTTTGCTGCCTTGAAAACCTGTGGCTATTACCCTGGATGATCTGCCCCATGTTATTTTTACTTGCTTTGTTCTCCTTAATTTCTGCAAGGCCATTGAGGAGACTACAGATGATCACTCTGTTAGGAACAATTCAAAGTGCTAAACACTTTCAGCCTTTCATTCAAAGCAACAACTACCTCAATGAATGAGAGGCAAAGACAGTGAAGAAAGTGCTCACAAAGTACCTTGACCCTTAACCCAAATCCTGTCATGTTTATGTCAAAATTAGAACTCTCAATATGACTTGGATATTGCTTATATATGGAATTTAAGGTCAAAGAAAATAAAAAAAATGATCTCAACCAAATGTCTTTTTATTGCAAAAATAAGCATGGGAAATGTGCAAATGCAAAAAGAGTCACTGAACACCACACAAAAATACTAATAACATATTAATTATAAGGATAAAGTCACAAAAGTGCAGCAGTCACTCAGAGTTCACTCAGTCATCCTATAGCAGTGCTCTCCGGTAAGAAAATGAAGAGATGGGTTATTGGGGTGGTGTCTTGAGCACAGGCAATGTGGGTTTGAATGAGTTGGTGGGTGATGTGTGTGCTGGAATGCTGAGGTAGAGGGGTGCAGTGTGTGCCCTTGGTGATGTCCATATCCATGGTTGTTGCTGAGGGGGTGTGCATAGATTTGTGGCAGTAACTCCCTCATCAGGGAGAAGCCACTCTGTATGGTGTTGGTCATTCTTGCAATGTTGGAATTTATCTGTGGTACATTTTCAGACTTGAGCCTTGTTGCCCCCTTCATCAACTGCAGCATTCGCATCTTAATTTGTAGGTCCTCCTGCACCAAAGGGTCAGCTGTAAGCTTTCTCTTCTGCCTGTCCCCTTGGTAAAGGTTTAACTTTGCCTTGAATAAAGCAGAACATTATTCTTAAGACTTGCTACACAAATCAAGTTAAGGCCAAGGATACCATCTGAATTGCATACTGAAGCAACACACATACATGTGGAACATGCATCTGCCTCTTGTCTGTACTCATATAGCATAGCTAGTTCATGCTAGTACATGGCATGGAACTAGTTGGTATAGCTTGAAATCTTAAACACACCAGGAGCAAATCCTGCTGCTTAACAACTCCAGAGGAAACATCTTCAAGGAAACTTGGAGAATCTACCACCAGTGGAGATGCTGATTGTGGGGACTGTGATGAAGACTCCTCTTGTAGGTCACTTGTTTCAATGTCGCGGTGTCCATGGAGCATGTAGCGGTCAAACCACCCTAGAACTGCTCACAAATTGAAGAAAATATGAGCACCGCTCATCCCTGGCCACTCGGATGCCCAATGTCCATCACCTGCCTGTACTTGGCTAGGATGTTCTTCAATTTAGCAGTGACTTGAGCCCTTGTTAAGGCTCCAATGTTATGAGGAAAATCCTTCTGTGTTAACTGTGCCTGATACAGTGCCTGAAACACGTCCATTACATTAGAGTACTTAGAATGAAACAATTCACAGTTGACATTCTCCAGCATTTTTGAGGTTTTGTAATCAAGTGTGATTCGTAGTAAAAGCTCAACTTCGTCTTTCACCTACACTGTCTCCAATGAGCTTTTTGTCTTGCTTACAGTTGTGTTTGCCATGGTGCTAGTGTTGTTCTTGTTCTTCTGTAGTCTATGATTTGTATACAGCATGCAAACTTTTATGTGCATGCTCCATGTCTTCTCTCTTTTTTTGTGAGAGCATTGCAACACCAAATACAGGTCTGACATCAGTACTACATCATCTTCAGTCATATTCAGTGGTTGTGTGTGGATGCAGATATTTCCTGAAATGACTCCATGGTGATGGAACACTTTTTTTGAAAGACTGGAAAGGAAAAGATGCGGTTTCATATGGACATGGCCTAAAGGTGCATTTTTATTTTCAAAACATATTGTTTATCTTTTAATGCAAAAAAGTGGCTTGTTGCTGAAACTTTTTTTTTTAATGTGTGTGGGATTATGGAGATGTTTTATACATGAATGCTTCTGCTCAATGTCTTCAGATAGTTGACACTGTCTGCCATGTTTCTCTGAGGTTCGCTACCAATTCTAAAGTGTCGACTCACCACTGTGAGTTGCACTCTCAGGTAGGATACATCCATTTAGAACTGGGTCAAAGAGCTTTTGTTTACTCTGCACCTTATGCATGGAATCAGCTGCAGAAAGACTGGCAACTAACTGAGTTAATTGCTTTGAGTGCTTTAAAATCCAAACTGAGAGTTCATTAGGCCGACTCCATAACTTGTACTTGTTTTTCTTAATCTGCTTTAAATGTTATTTTTTATTTATTGTCTAGTACAGTGGTTCTCTAACTTTGGAGTACCCCCTGAAATATATGTTTTTAGCCAAGTGCCCCCAACTCTCAATTCACCATTTTTTATTGGGAAAAAAAAAAAATAGGCAAAATTTGTTCCTGTGCAAAGATGTCTGTTTATATTTTCAAAACTTTGTAAACAACTAACATATATTTAACCTATTTATAAATACAATAACCCTTTTAAAGGTAAATTTTGTGTAGAAAATACAAAAAGTGTCCTCTGTCATTGATAAGAAAATAAGTAAATTGGTCATTAATTACATATGTTCCTTTCATTTAAAAAAAAATACTTAGCTACTCAAATTAACTCATTTTGAATAATATAAAATGGAAATGCTCTTAAAAACATTACCAAAGCTTAATCAAGATGATTGACAATGAAAATATTATATGAATGTATTTATTGTGCTTTATATTTCAGCATTTATTGTCATTATTTAATTTGTATTTGATACATGATGACTTATTTAATATATTTTTCCAAAAGAATTTCAAGTACCCCCCAGGGCTTCTTCCAAGCAGCCCTCAGAGTATGCATACCCCACTTTGGGAACCTCTGGTGTAATATATCTGTTATATTATCCACAAACTGTAGCACTTTTAAACAATGCACCTTAGTTTTATCTGTTTTATTCCATATGTATTTATTTGCTCTTTTGTTGACCTGACAAGACCTGCTTGTTGCTTGCCTGTTATTCCCATGTAATGTAATATGGGTGTTCTTCTGCAAAGAGAATATTATTCTACAGTTTTTCTTGGTGGTTCTTTTGGGTTCAGCTGGACTTGTTTAGCTCTTTTGAAAAGTTTCATCTCTCATCCAAGAGACTTATTCAGCTCTGATAGCTAACAGGGAAATTCAGATTTATTTAGTCCAAATTAGAAGTCTTTATACTGTGAATTCTTTTTTACTTTGTTAATTAATTTTTATTTTAGGGCACACTGTATTGATCTGTTCATCCTAATTTTGTTCATTCTATTCTATTCTATTCTATTCTATTCTATTCTATTCTATTCTATTCTATTCTATTCTATTCTATTCTA
>JAPTGZ010000012.1:3748338-3758658 GCA_029814645.1 Fowleria isostigma
ATAAAATGTCAGATCACTCCCAAAATCTAATCGATCGTTCCTTGTGTCATTTCCATCATGTCCTGAAAGTTTCATCAGATTCCGTCCAGTAGTTTTTGCGTAAAGTTTCTAACAGACAAACAAACAGACAAACACCAGGAAAAACATAACCTCCTTGGCGGAGGTAAAAACAAAAATGTGACATTCCATACAATGAACTCCACATTTACATTACAAAAACGTTAAGTGTCATGTACCCCATTGCTTAATAAATTTTAGTAAAGGCTTCCAGATTTCTTCAAATTCCTTTGCTCTAATAACTCTAATAACATATGTCAGTTTCTCCAGTGTGACATAGCTTGTCATTTCCTTTATCCACATATTTATTGACAGGACATCCATTTTTTTTTTCCAGAAAAGTGCAATCAGCCTCCTGGCCTACAGGAGTCCAAAGTCAATCAAGGTTGATTTGCTTGAACAAACCACAAAGTCTCTGGGGTAGATCCCCCATACAAAAAGTTTTGCTTGGTGAGGTTTTTTTAATTCCAACAATCCTAGACATGATCTGTCCCATTTCTGTCCAGTATTTTTGTAGTTTAGGATATTCCCAAACACAGTGAAAAAGATTACCTTGTCCTTTTACACATTTAGTACAAGTATCTGATATAGTCGGACACCAGCTGTTCAACTTTACAGGTGTTATCTATGTCCTCATCAGCCATTTGTATCGTAATAATCTCATTCTTGTGTTCATAGTTTGTTTCTGGGCTTTGAGGCATGCTCTGTTCCATTCTTCTGCTGATATCATCATCATCATCACTTTTTTTAAATTTTACTTTGTTTTGCACATCAAACATTCCACTCAATACAACAATCCCAAAAAAAACCCTAAATAAAAAAGGAATATTCAAGAAGCAAACAATTATTTCATGCCTATTCCGTTCACCTGATCCACTGTTTACATTCATTTAAATGTGAACATCATCGAACGTTCACATTATAACAAAATATCCTCAGTAAAAAAACAAATCTACCATCTCAATGTCCATCTTTAATGAATGATTTTATACTTAAGGTATTTTTTAAACTTTGTCAAAGAAGTGAACAATTTAAACTCATTATCAAGTCCATCCCATAATTTCACACCCACAACTCAAATACAAACATTTGTCCTCACTTTAGTACTTTCAAACATATGAAGACCTCTTAAATTATAATTACTCTGTCTCAATTTAAATAAATCTTGAATAGTATTTGGAACAATATTGATTTTTACTTTATAAATCATCTCTAATATTTTAATATTTATAATGTCTGCCAATTTTAATGTTTTAAGTCGAATAAATTATTAGTTGCTTCAAAATAGCCTACTTTATTAATTGTTCTAGTTGCTCTTTTTTGTAATTTTGCCAATGTATCTATTAATAGTTTTTCCATATTTCTGCACAATATGTTAAGTATGTCAGTATCAAAGAATAATAACTCATATATAGTCTGTCTTTGTTCAGTAAGTCCCTTGTTTTATACAGTATGTTTATAGATTTGGATACTCTACTTTTAATATTTTTAATATGGGATTTCCAACACAGTTTACTATCTATGATGACACCTACAAATTTTGCTTCACAAACTCTTTCTATTTCCACACCATTTAAATATAGTTTTTGCATCTTCAATCTTTCCCAAAAAATCATAGATGTCATCTCCTCAACAACAGAGTTCACTGCACAACTACTTTACTGTAGCCATGTCCAGAAGATACTATCAGCATCCCACTGTTAACATTTTGCTTTGATTTTTTTCCCCCACTTAAATTTTTATTGAGAATTTTTTTGCAAATAAAATTACAATTACAAAAGAAAAAATAAGTGTTGCTTGGGTTTACACATTGAACATTATTAAATCCCTACATCATTTCGTGTTCTGTAATCGGTCCATTTTGTCTATCTTTTGTCCATTTGTGCTTCTTGTAGTCGCAGTTTGTGAGTTATTTTTTCCATTGTGTATATTCCTTCTATGATTGTGATCCATTGGTCTTTTGTTGGTGGTTTAGTCTTTCCCCAGGCCCTTGTAATGGCCTTTTTACTCGACACTAAAAGTATTTTTACCAAATATAAATCGTTTCCCACTGCACATCCATCAGACAGGTTACACAAGTAAGTACAGTAGAGTCCAGCTCATTGGAATCTCATATCCCAGTATTTGTTGTAGCTCTCCACACACCATCTCCCAAAATATAGTTATTTTATGACATTTCCAAAAAATATGCATGTGATCTACATCAAATTCTCCACAATCTCTCCAACATTTTTGCTATCTGTTTAATTTTTTACTTTTCATCTTAGGTGTAATAAAGAAACGCACCAGATTTTTCCAAGAGAACTCCCATCAGATCCGTGAACTAGTAGATGTTTGGTGGATCTTGCACACATTAAGCCAATCATCATCTGTAATTTCCATATTAAGCTCCTTTTCTCATTTTTCTTTTATATAATTGGTTGAGTTTGTGTCATTTGAGTTGAACCCATGGTAGATTGCTGAAATTATTTTTGTGTTACCTTTCTTATACTACATTTTGCTTTGATTTTTAGAGAGCAGAGAGACAGAGTCCTTGGTCACAGAAGGAAAGGATCCAAAGCCAAAAAACTGCTTCTACAGGTACTGGATATTAAAAAGGTCCCAGATGACTTTATAAGGTTGAGGTTACTTTTTTTTTTTGTTTTTTTTAATAATTCTCTGTGGTTTTTATCCAGAATACTGTCTACACCATGGATCTCCGCAGCGCTCACAAAACTCCAGAGAAGCCTCCGCCTCGCCTGCGACTCTCCCTGACCCGATCACTTGAACCTGACGACGAGGATCAGCCATACTTCCCCTGCAGGCAGAGCCCCCAACCCCAAATCGCACATCGTAAAAGCAAATGCAGAAGACCACAGTTCAAATGCTTTCACTCGAATCCACCCAGTCCCACACAAGAGAACTGGGAAGGCCGAGAAGATGAAGAGGAGGAAGAGGAGAACATAGAAGATGAGGAGGAGGAGGAGAGAGAGGTGGAGGCCACAGAGAAGAGCAGAGGCTTTCTAAATAGTTAAGTGTGTCAGTCAGTCAGCCAGCAGACTCTAATCACAATCATGACCCAGTTTACTTGACTCTTTGTGAAGGCACAGCTAGGTGTTTTTCTTCTGGGTATGCAACCAAAAATATTTAGCTTCCCCAATCTTGAGCTGATTCAAGAGTGAATCATGTAGATGTTAAAATGGAGAATCACTGAAATATCCCATATGCAAAAGTGAAGATTTTACTTTGAAGTACAATTGGTGATCCGTCTTTTACCGTGACTTCAAGTTTAAAGGGGTGATATTGTGCTAAACCCACTTTTCTTAGCCTTTGGTACATTTATTTATGCATTTGTGGACCCTAATAGTTTGTAAAGTTTGAGTTCGAACCCTCCAGGTGCTGCAGATCTATCTTTATATTCATTTTGGCTGAAAACGAGTGGATTTCTACAAAAACGTTTTAATTTCTTCTTAGTTTGTTTCATTCTATCAGTAGTTATGTAGCTACATTTGCGAAGGCTCTCCGAGTACGACATCAGCAGCAGTGGTTGTAGTCCATACGGCTTCGGTTTTAAACACATCCAAAGCATCCTAATATTTCTACACACCCATCCGTTAAAGACATGTTTAGACCTTTAACACCTTAACTGGTCAGCCGGATTATGATTTTAGTGATTTTGAACAGACTTCCAAGTATTTTTTACTGCTGGGGGTAGATGCTACGCTAGCTCGTTCGGTAATTTCTGGTTCGATTTTAGACACATCTAAAACACATTTATGCCTAATATTTCTACACACCCATCTAGGACAAATATATGTAGACCTTTAACACCTTAACTGGCTGGGCTGATTAGGATTTCAATGCATTTGTAGGGATTCCCAGGTTCACTTAGCAGACCGTGGTGTTGTATCAAAAGTCATGGTTCTTACCGGTTCTTCGTCGCTGTCCTGTTGTTCAAGGTCAGACTGACTCAGACCTATGAGGCTGAAGGCTACAATTTCCCACTGTTGCCATTATTAATTATAAATTGTAATTTTTTGTTATCACTAGACCAGCGTACTGTATCCTGAACACTACAACAGACAGTCAACATCCTGGAGGGGGCGGGGGGTGAAGTGGGTCATTGTATTTAAAGGGCCAGCGCTCAAAACCACCTGTCCCAGTTCATTAATCAAAAATTTATGAAGAATTCAGACCCAAACATAGTATTTATAACTTCTGTGAACCACAAAGAAATATTTTTAAAATGCAAGATTACATTCTAAAAAGCATAGTATAACTCTTTTAAGACAACAAAGAAGCAACTGTAAATAAATTATAATACCCTTACAGATACAGATGATTTTAGTAAAATGTCAGGTACCTGCATTACCATTTTAAGCAAAATGTATACTCTCTACATTTCCAAGGCAAGTATTACTCTTTTTATTCCACCATATTCATTTTTTTAAAGCTGTACTTTAAGATGAGTTTACAGTAATATACACATTTATAATAGAGGTCTTCATAAAGATTTTTAAAGATTAATGCAAGGTCCAAATTTTTGGGCTTCTGACATAACAGTGTGTTGTCAGCCTACAGCTCGGATGTCTGTGAGTTGTTAAAAGCTGGTGTCCCCATTCATAAAACTGGATATAAAGTAGTTCAAGCTTCACCTCCAGCAGCTTCAACTCTGTCATTGGGCCCAAACCAGTATCAATACCTCAATACTTAACTACATTATGTTGTTAATATTTAGATACTTTACTTAAAGGTCCAGTTTAGTGGAATCTACCTGAAGATAGATTATATTAACTAGACTTTCCTATGTAACCCGTGTGCTTGCCTCTTACTGGTGTGGTGGAATTGTAGCTAGGTACGATGTAAAAGCAAGAAATAGTGCCAAAGACGGACTGGTTATAAAGTCTGGGTCTGGGTCTGAGTAACATTGAAGTGGATTAGAGAAAAATGGTCACTCTGTACACTTAGAGGTCAAAAATGAAATGTTTTCAGATTAAAATGTGAATAGTCTTTAAAAGAAAAGAGTTTTTACAACATTTTGATATATAAATTATTGCTGAAACCCCCCAAATATGAGAATTATAAAGACATAGATTGAAGATATTATAGATTTTCTAATATTAAACCCAACCCTCTCAAGTTAGAGTGGGGACAATTTCAGCCAATCAGCTATTAGCATTCTTTTCCCATTGTATGTGAATGGGGATTGATATGGTGTTCTTGTGCGGAAACCATGCGAGATATCGTTACGATGTGTCACAAATATAATCTTTGAGCCAAGCTGCACATTTGTCTTACATCAGAATAATTTTAGAATCAATTGTGTAGGAATGGTAGCCACTTGAAAATGGCCCAATTCATTTCAAATGGACAAATTTGGCCGGATTTTCGCAACTTTAACAAAATCGCTGCATTGGAATGTCAATACAAATAATAGCACATCTTTCGAGACCAGGCTAATATGTTTTGGTCTATTTCCATCGGTTTGGGCCACATTTTTTGCCAAAATTTTTGTATAAATCATAAGTCATTCTGATGAACAATAGTCTCCTGTGCCTTGCATTGCATGCAAGCACATGGGGAATGATAATTGTATTTGTGTTTAATTACACAAAAAGGAGAATTATGAGCATTAAGTATGTCAGCATGTTTACACTCGCATCGTCCACCATGTCGCACAATGATGTTTCTGCTGTAGCTCCAGGCAAACCTTCTTGTCTGCTCTTTTTAGTTTGAGAACATTCCAGCTTTAAGGTGCATTACTATCACCTACTAGATCTGAATATGGGCCAGAGTTAATAACAAACGATGGATATAACAAGGTAGTTCCATGTTTTTGGCAGCTGTAAAAGGTGAGGTTTAGGGGGTATTTCCAAACCTTAAAGAAAGAATCCAAATACTTTTGGCACTAAATAATCCAATAGAATTACTTACCTCATCTTCTTTCTAAAATATCGATCTAAAGTGCACTTCTCTTCTCCCCATCCTCAGACACTTTCTTCAAGTAAATGCATCTTATCTCCCTTTTTGAGCTCACAAAATTTATCAGAGTTGAGATCATCTATTCAGATCCATCCACAAAGTTAACCCAATAACATAACTCATGTGATAGGCTTGATGCAATCTCTGTCTACCTCAAACACTGACCTTCTCTCACTTTGTCTCTCCTTGTCTCATTCAGGACAGAAGAGGTCAGACACATGGAGCTCTGGTATCAGACAAGATGACATCACAGCAGAGCAGCTGTACGATGATGACAATGTCTGGAGACCTGTCGTCAGGCCAGGAGAGGTGACTGTCACGGATGTCACCTTAAACTCCCTTACAGTGACTTTCAGAGAGTCCAGAGTGGCCAAAGGCTTCTTCAGAGAATGGGGCCTGGAGGTCTAAGTCTGCAGTGAGGGGGTGGGGCGGGGGCTGTATCAGTTGTTGTTGTTTTTATTCCCTCTCAGTGACCTCTCGACCTGTTCTTCTCCATCCAGCCCCGACAGTCGTACCGGTACCAGTAGTGGTACATGCACAGTCACCCAAATACAAACTCAACCTCAGCCTATTGACACAAACCACTTCAAAGACAGACATCATTGGGCTGAAGTCTCACTTCATCTCAGACCTCTTGAATTCTAACGCAATCAAAGATAATGGTGGATTTTTGCCCAGTAACTGATGCTGTACGATTCAACAGTAGCTCCAATTATCAACAGAGATAGAATTTCACCTGAACTAAACATTTACCCTGTCACCTTTTTTTTTAATTGCTGTCTTTATATACCTATAGACAGAGAGCTGCAGTCTGACTCTGGAGAAGATATTTCTGCAGCTTCAATATGACGAGACTATCATGAGTTTCATCTCTTAAGATGTTTTCACCTTGCTGTCAAAGAGCAAGGTCATAGCAAAGTGTATCTAATCTAATCTAATCTAATCTAATATTTTATATGTTTTTGTTTTGGTGACATGCATCACAAGAAGAGAAATACAGTCCACTGGGCCGTTTCACACAAAACATGACCTGTCTACCTGTCCTGTACCATACACTTAAACCTAAATTTACCTAAATCTACCTGACTGGTAGATTGAAAAGGTGAGGTGGGTAGATCTCAATTCAAAAGAATGTTTTTTAGATGTTAGTCTATCATCTATCCTCCCTATGGCATTTGGCACTTTACTGATATACAGAGTATCCAATCTCAGATCTCTTGTTCTGTTGATCTCTCTCAGTTTTGCAGTATCTCACACATTTTACACTGCAAAACTCCAACTAAGTGAACTAGTTAACCTTCCAATTTATATCTACTAAAGAATAACTATTAAAATGATTGCAAGTGCTCAATTAAAAATAAAACCAAAAACTTACCAGCTCCTGCGAGATAGGATGCAGAATTCACTATGTTGTATTTGAGGTGCGTTTGTCTTATCTGTCAATCCGTCATTGCTATTCCGTACCGTAACGCACCGTCATCCTCCGCTTATCCAGATCAGGGTCCAGGTCACAGGGGCAGCAGCCTCAGCAAAGAAGCTCAGACAGCCCTTTCCCCAGCCACTTCCACCAGCTCTTCCGGGGCTTCCCTCCAGACTTGGAGGTGCTGATCTTCATCCCAGCCGCTTCACACTTGGCTGTGAACTGCCCCAAAGAGAGCTGAACCAGAACTCGACTCCCTCCACCACCTGGCTGCACCTAGAAGTTCTGTCCATAAAAGCTATGAACAGAACCGGTGACAAAGTGCACCCCTGGCAGAGTCCAACCCTTAAGAGGAACAGGTCTGACTTATTACCGGCTACTCAGATCAGGCTCACACTCCATCGGTACAGAGACTGAATAGCCACTAGCAAGAGGCCATCCACCCTGGAGACCAGGTTGGCAAACTCCCATGACCCCTCCAGTACCCTAGCAAGGGTACAGAGCTAGTCCATGGTTCCACCCCCAGGACAAAAACTGCATTGCTCCTCCTTGATCCGAGGTTCAGCCACCGAACCTCTTCTCCAGTACCCTGGCATAGACCTTACCGGAGAGACTGAGGAGTGTGATCCCCCTATAGTTGGAACACATCCTTTGGTTCCCCTTCTTAAAGATGGGGACCACCACCCTGGTCTGCCACGCCAAAGGCACCGCCCCTCATGACCTCGCAATGTTGCAGAGATGTGTCAGCTAAGACAGCCCTACAACATCCAGAGCATTGAGATAGCCAGGACGGATCTCATCACTCCCCAGGGCTCCACCGCCATGGAGTAGTTTCACTACCCCAGCGACTTCTGCTCCAGAGATTGGTCCCTCCACCTCCTGGTCTCTCAGCTCCATTTCCAGAATACAAATTGGTGGGATTGAGGAGCTCCTCAAAGTATTCCTTTCACTGCCAGACTATATCCTCTGTTGATGTCAGCAGCTCCCCATCCTCACTATACACAGTGTGGGTGAGTCACCACATTGTGTAGGCCTCCTTCTTCAGCCTGATGGCTCCCCTCACCTCTGGTGTGCCAGCGGATTCGGGGATTACCGCCACCACTGGACCCAGCTACTTTATGGCTGCAGCTCATAGCAGCCACCTCGACAATGGCAGAGTGGAACAGAGCCCATTTGGATTCAATGTTCCCCTCCACCCTTGGGACGTGGTTGAAGCTCTGCCAGAGGTACACGTTGAAGATTGACCTGACAGGTTCTTCCGTCAGGTAGTTCCAGCAGATCTACACTACTCTTCCCCTGCTACGCAATCCAACTCACAACCAGGTAGTGGTCAGTTGACAGCTCCAAACCTCTCTTCACCCGAGTGTCCAGAACATACGGCTGCAGGTCTGATGATACAATTACAAAGTTGATCATCGACCTGTGACCTGCATGTCCAGTGCCACATGCACTGATGGGCATCCTTATGTTCAAACATGGTGTTCAATATGGCCAAACTGCAACTCGCACAGAAGTCCAATAACTGAACCCTGCTCAAATTAAGATTGGGTCGGCCATTCCTCCCCACCACGCCTGTCCAGATCACACTGTCATTGCCTATGTGTGCATTGAAATCCCCCAGTAGGACAATGGAGTTACATTTCAGGGCACTTTCCAGCAAAAAAGTGGGTAATCTGAACTGTTGTTTGGTGCATATGCACTGACAACAGTCATAACCTGTTCCTCGACCCAAAGGCGCAGGGAAGCAGCCCTTTCATCCACCAGGGTAAACTCCAACATGCAGACAGAGAGCCTGGGGGCTATCAACAAGCCCGACTCTGCCCTCTGCCTCTCACCTGAGGCAACTCCAGCAAAGAAGAAAGTCCAACCCCTCTCCAGGACTTGGGTTCCAGAGCTGACACTATGTGTTGAGGTGAGGCCGACTATGTCTAGCCAGTACACTCAACTTCCTTCACAAGCTCCCACTCCTTCCCTGTCAGAGAGATGATGTTCCATGTTCCAATAGCCAGTTTCTGTAGCCGGGGATCGGACTGCCAAGGCCCTTGCCTTGGTCTGCTGCCCAATCCACACAGCACCCCTTGCTTCCCCTTGTGGGTGATGGGCTCATAAGGCAATGAACCTGTGTAGCTGGTTTGGGCAAAGGCCCAGCCACCAGGCACTCTCCCACAGGCCCCACCCCAGGCCTTGCTCCGGGGTGGGCCCCGTAGCCCTCTAGGTTGGGTACACAGATTCTTGTTTTTCCTCTGCGTTAGGGCCTTCTGAACTCTTCTTTGTCTGAGCCTTCGCCGAGGACCAATCTGCCATGGGAGACCCTACCAAGGGCAAATGCTCCTGACAACATGTCATTAGGGCTCTCAAACTCCTCCACCACAGTAAGGTTCAAAGAAGAGTCAATACTATTCCAATGAAGGGAAATGTGGAGAGACACTTTGGAACTGTTCATAAAAACTACAAAACGTATGTACTTCCAAAAATGCAAGCTGAGAAAGAGAAAGCAGAGGGAACTAAAATAACAGTTAATGGGACAGTATCAGAGTGATGTGACCACAAATGGATTGAATTCTATTGTCACATAAGGGTTCATGCAGTTATGCAAGATATGCCTATTACATTGTTTACGAGTGGTTGACCCATGGGGAACCACAGGTTGTAGGTGTGGTAGTTTTCATGCTGGGGAGAGCAGACTTTTGAGAGAAGATATTTTATAAGTAGTGACATAAAAATTGTTTGGTAAATCATTCTTTAAAATGTAAGCGATAATTAATATACAGTATTAATACCCAGGCATGCCTGAAGAAGGAAGTTGTGAGGTACACAGGAAGTGCATAGACAGGGATGGGGGGGTAAATAGTTCCTCAAACGGGGGGATTGCAGTTCATGAT
>JAPTGZ010000012.1:4031370-4042477 GCA_029814645.1 Fowleria isostigma
GTGACTTGGTACATGAAAATTGGTCCATATGCGTAATGTGTGTGGGGTGCTGCATCAAAATCTGCCATGTTTAAATATCTTTACTAAATAGTAAAACAGCAAAATAAACATCAACCTTAAAAGCTTGAACAGTAAAGTCCAGGCTTTATAAAGTCAATACACAAATGATAAAATACAATGAAATTTAGACATCTTCAAGCTAAATTTTAAAATCTGCACTTTCTTTCAGCTTGCAAAGGTACCAATCACATCCTAAAGCACCCAAAAGATTTACAGGCTGAAACAGGATTACAAAACTAGAAAAAAAAAACAAAAAAAACAAGCAAATTGTCCACTATCCTTGACCACATACAGAGTGGAGATACTGGCACAAAAGATTCAGCAGCTTGGTAGTAGGACTGGCACTATCAAATAAAGGCAAAAGACCTTATTAAAAGCCTGTATTTGGTATTGGGCATGTTTGGTCCATGGTTTGGCGACATGACAGACGCTAGAGCTGTTGTAAATGGACCTCATCTGATGCAACACCTCAGCCTGTCACTTGTCTCAGAAAACACTAATTTAGTTGATGTTAGATCTTATCAGACAATGTCGTAACTTGCTGGTCTATGGATCACAGAGGTCATCTGATTATTATGGAACCAACAGTTTTAGAACAATTCAGACATGTATTTTTTTTCCATTTAACCAGGTAGGTCAAATGAGAACCAGTTCTCACTTGCAATAGGTGCTTTCAGACAGCGTAGTTCTACGAGCTACTCTCCCCTGGGGAACTTTTTCGTGTTGCATTCATAGGCACTAAGGAACCAAATAAATCCCAAGATGCTATTAGAACAGAGGTCCAAGGGGATGTGCCCTATGCCGACAAGCAGGGTTCACAGCTGAGGCGGGCCAGCTGGCACTTCACAGTTCTTACAAGCAGTGCAAATACAAAAGAAAAATGAATAAAAAAGGCCCTGGAAAAGCAGTAGTTCTCAGAATTGGTCTCTATTGTGTAGTTCATATCAGAATGTCCCTACGAATGTTTGGTGTAAAAGTGTTTAATGTAATTTCCTTGTAGATTACATTCATCTCATCTTGACAAGTCTAATAAAGCATATTTACTTTTGTGAATGTTCTGTTAACACTTCAAGATAATATTATTATTTAAGCATCCAACCATTAGAAACATGTAATCATAGAAGATACACAATCAGAATTGGTAAATTCTAAAGCTTGTTTAGTTATATTGCATGTATTTATCAACAAGTTCAGGAATTTCCAACTCAAACTGTGTGTCTTTGTCGTCTGTACTACCACTCACCATGCTTTCTGTGTAGTCTGCTGTTATGGTGACTTGTTTGTCTTCTGGGGGCGGAGTCACAGCAGAGCTATCTGTACGTCGACCCTGATTGGTGAGCTGCAGCCACAGTTCATACATCTGCTGCATGTCTCTTACTGTAAGAGAAAGAACATAAAATCTGAGTGATAGTTGAGTGCACTGCAGAAAACACCAATCAGTGCACAAGTGCCCACAAAATTCAATCAAGCTGCAATCAAGGGCCTTGATTACAAGGACTGACCTGGATCAGTACACAGGATTACACACACAATTACTAACATGTAGAAATAAAACAAAGACAAGAGTTGTTTTGTCATTTTTCCTGATTTGTTATTTTAGGAAATACATTTAAAAATATAAAAGCAACAGGTGTTTGTAGGTTCAAACTGGAGCTTACAGCTGTTGTTCTTCATGTATGTCCACACGTCCCTCTCCTCCAGACTGTGGGCAAATGAGCAATTACCAATATAATGGCACTTCTTCTGCTTCATCACATGGACACACATCTGAGTGAAACACGCAGAAATCCAAGGTTATAGAATGATAATGGCTCTGTACAGTCACTGAAAGCTTGTATTTAATAGTCTGTTTCCCATTTATGTGAAAACAGTAATGCAAATATTCTTTCAGTAATACCAGCTTTCCCTCCAAGAAGAAGGCTTAGACATTGTGTTGAAGTGTGTTTTAGCCTGAAGTCAAATGAAAGTTTAAAGGCATTTAGTATATTTGTAGCCTATATTTACGAATAAACCAACTGCTATGATAGCTACCTTACACAGATACTATTCATGTACTGAAAAATAGGTAACAACTACTTAAAAATGCTTCAACTGAACTCATAAAGAAAGACACAAAATGTAGTTAAGGGAATCCTTAACATGCAACGTGTGTAATAGGTTAGCATACCATGTGTTTCAACATTTTATTAAGTATACAAGTTAAGGTTTTCTTAAATTTAAACTTTTTTAAAATGAATAAACTTTAAGGTGTAAATACATACATTAACATACATTCATTTTTCCTAAATTTCCCTTTTTTTTGCTACCCAGCATCACTACTTCAAACCCAGACAGCAGTCTGAAAACCTAGAAAGCGCTTGGAATGCAGTAACTGGAAAAAAAAAAAAAAAAAAAAAAAACACTCTAAAATGGGGAAGAACAGTAACTGTGTGAACAGAAATCTGCTTGAAAAGACTGTCAAAAACACTCTGTAAGCTACAAACTCAGACGCGAAAGCTGTGTAAGACACTTGTCTCCAGTCAGGTGGAGAGTGAAAAGGCCACACTAGACCTACAGGAGCGGAAAGGGAGAACTCACATCATATTGCTGTGGATAGGTGCGTGAGAATGGCAGAGGCCGAACAACCACCCACTTCTTCTTTTCAAAGGATTTCACCAGAAGGACACGACGCTCCTTTGTCCAGCTGAGAAGATAATGGAGATAAACAAGATGACTTCATGAGCACCAGTGGCATCACTAACCCCAAGTGCAAATAATAATTTAATTTAGTCTATTATACTGGATAAATACACAAACTAATGAATGAATCTTCAACCTGAGCTGGGATCCTGAGGATCCTCTCTTTTACAGCTACAAACTATATTTAGCATTACACTTGATCATCATAAAATGAAGCGAGTCATTTAAGTTTACATTAACATGTGACTAGGTAACCAGAGCTTACCAGTACCCCTGTGCAGTCACACAACACTTTTTCCCTCCTGCCCACTCAGAGTTTTTGTTTAAAACTGTGAGCCCTAGAGAATTTGAAACCTAGATCCCCCACACCAAATTCTCTATTTATTAGAATTTTTTACGGTTCACATGCTTGTACACACAAGTCACCATTTTCATCCATTCTGCTTAAAATTAGAATTTAGTCCGACATTTATATATCTGTGGTTCCACAGACAATACATTCAAGAATGATTAAGTAATTGGTTTTCCCTCAAAAATACAAGCAATGCAGCCCATACAAAAGAAAATTAAGAAATGAATTCTCTAGAACAGGAATGCTGGGTTGCACATTTGTGATGTTAAAAACTAAACAGTTAAGAGACAGAAACATCAATACAAAAGGGTTAAAATGAAATAAAGGGTGTGAAATGGACATAAAACATGGCCTTGTATAAACGATGGTCAAACTGGTTTTACATATCGGATCCATCTTTCCAAAAACAGCCCTTCTTGTAGTCTTGTTGCAAAAGTAATTCTTTCCATCTTAAAAATGTTATAAATGATATCAACCTACTCCTCCACTGTAGGTTTTTCTAGTTTTAGGCACTTTCTCGTTATGGCTATGGGTTTTTCTCTTTTTAAAACTAGTTTTAATAATCTCGGATGAAATAAATGTTTGTTGGGCTGACCTAGTCTGAACTGTCAGCTCTGAACATCGTATTTTTAAAAACTGTTCAATGTCTGTTTTCTAACTCCGGTCAAAGTCAACATCCTGGCAGTGACAGTGGTGCTCTAACTGACTCATGGGAGACAGTGGATGGAGGTGGCGGTTTGTGGGGGTGGCGGCTGTTACCTGTGTCTTGCTTTGGCAGTGCAATACTTGAGGTTCTTGTCGGGCTCGTTGACCTGCCCTTCTCTCCAACACTGGCCACACACAAACTTCATCTTCAGGTTGAGGGGACGGCCCCTTCCTGCTCCTAACCCTCCCACACCCACGCCACCTGCCGGGCTCACGCCGCCCCCACCGAGGCCGTCTGCCATGCCTCCGCCGCTGCCACCCATGCCCCCGACTCCTCCTGTGGGTAAGCTGCTCGGATGAGGGATATGGAGGGGCTGAAAACACAGATAAATGAAGAAGCAATAACATTAAATCAAACCTTCTTGATGGAACTTGATAGTTGTTGACATGAAAACACCCAGTCAGATAAAATTATCTCCTCCAATTAACGGTGACACAGTTAAGTAGCTGAAATTCTGTAATAAAAACAAACTGGTGTAGCTGACAGTGAGTCTTCTGCTCATATACTGCCACAGGTTTCCACCACAGCAGACAACAGTGACAGTGCCAATAGGGAATCCTGCCCTTCCTTTTACAGTTTCAGTTCCCTTTCTGTTTTACCTTTTGCTGTTTCTGGGCATTCTGTTCAAGCCTTTGCCAGTGTCTCTTAGACTCTTGCACCATCTCTTCATGAGTGATACCTGGAAAAAAAAAAAAAAAGCTTGTGTGTCTTATTTTACTACATACTATGTGAACATGATTAATAGTCAACTGCTGGCTGTCATGTCAGAATGATCAATGATTAAAATAAACTTCACTGTCACATTTTGGAGACCACATGAATTATTCAATGTAACTAAAATAAAGTCATGGGGCCTCATTTGCAAACAGTGCCTACTCAGATCTGTGCTTTAACTACGTGTACGATCGTTTGACGCACACATCTGGGATTCATCAATATTTTCTTTCACAAATTTGTTGTTACTCAGCGGACAAATTCAGAACTGCCTCAGACCATGCATGCGCACAAATGAGAAAGGTCAAACTGACTTAGAAAATGCAAACACACACCTTTTAAGTACATGCAGAGCAAATTAAACCATATTAATTGAAAAGAGATTTAATTAACGTTTTTAAAATCATTAATTTACTCCTATATCGGCCAAATGTATTAAACAACCATGAAATGGACACACTTTCACCTTAATCATTGTGACAATTACAACATTCAAAGGCAACAACAAAGGAATATGAGAATTATTTTGTAAAACAGTTGAGTGGGAATGTGTTTGGAGGCGGAGCTGTGAAAACTAGCTGGTTTATTGTTGAGCATCTTTTATTCTAATCTTATATTTTAATTGTTTCTAATTAGTATTTTTAGTAAATCTTTATTCCATTAATGATCAAATGTTCTGTTGTTTAGGCAAAAACATGGGTGATGACATCATACATAAACCCTGAAACCCCTCCAGAGGTGTGCTATAACAACATACTTGTCCACACATGCACCCAAATAGAGCGCACTTTTATTTATTTTATTTTTTTAACCAGGTAAGTTAGTTGAGAACTGATTTTCATTTTTAACAATGACCTGGACATATAGAGACAAACAACCAATCACTCACTCACACCTAAGGGCAATTTTAGAATAACCAATTAACCTATTAGTGCATGTCTTTGGATGGTACCCACTGCACCACCGTGTTGTGTTTAAGGTCTGTTAGATGTGTTTGCTTACAGCCGAAGTCAACTAATTTATACCGCTGAGAAGGTGTGTTTAACGGAGTGGCCACATGTGCTGCATCCCCCCCTGCATAGTGTGTCTCTTTTGTTTCTGAGGAGGGGAACGTATGTAGCGCACATTTTTGAAAACCAAACTTTGACAGTGTTCAGATCATCCTGGTCCATGCTGTGTATCCAAAATCTTGCAAAAACCCATGTCAGTCCTTTAAGACCCACCCGACACAAAGCCACAAAACTAGAGGACACCAAACTGAATTTACTACTTCTCTTCCTCCTAGCATAACCGCTTCCTTCATTCACAAATCGATTCCAGGCAAGCGGAAACATTCAAAATATTTTCCTTATATGGAGAAATGGGGGCGTGGCAGTATGCTAATCACAAATTGCGAGCATGTGGCTATCAATGTAGAAAGATTCTGATTCACAAACATATGCAAGGTGGTACAAACAAAATTGACCGGTACACAGGGGTCATGAATCTCGTGGTGATTTTGTGTGCCCGCTTACTTTGTGCGCAAAATAAGAACATTTTTATGCACATGTTAGTGGATGAGGCTCATTGTTTATGTGTGTTTGACCCACCAGTGTCCTGCTGCAGCACCCAGCATTTCAGCTCTATGACAGAATGTGCAAAGGAACAACTGTCCTCACGCTGGCAGCCATAGCGAACTTCATGACGGCAAACATCAAACTGGCAGAGTGGGTGCAGAGGGCGCACCTTACTGTAGCGCACATTGGCTGACCTCACCACGTGCACCAGGCACCTGTAGAAATACAAAAGATCCAACTTAATGAGAACTGAAAGGGCATTTATGGGCACATAGCTCCACCAAGTGTCCACAGTTATGGCATTCTATCAAGTACCCTCTGATAATGTTGGAAAAAGAGAAAGAATACTTCAGTGTCAATTACAAGTAGTTAAACGATCTCCTCAGAGGAGATAATAAACCTAATAAAATGTATGGATGATGTTTATAAAAGAGAACCACCTACTTGTTATCGTCAAAAGGGTGTCGAGCTGTAAGGTTTGAGCAGACAGCCAAATTTTCTTTGCTGCGTTTGCTGATAATGCGGGGTTTACTGTCAAAACATTCCTGTTGAAACAGAAATGAGATGCTGATGAAATAGAGCAAACTACAGTTTTAACAACTAACAATATGATAAGGTGGCTGTTTTTTCAGGCTTACCTCACAGAGGAACATAAACATGCCCATGTGGAGCTGCAGCAGCCTGGTGACACTGAGTGCACGTCGCTCTGTGCTGCCCAGTGGATCAAACAGGAGTTCTCGGCTCAGTGCACCTTTCCTCTCTTGGGTCCATACATCAATCTCCTCCTGGCAGTAGGCAAACGTGCAGTTCTCCCCATACTGACACTCCTGACGCTCCTGGACCTCTGTGGGATACAGAATCATATCTGGATGTTGGCAGGTGTTTAGGATCTGTCAACATCCAGATATAATTCTGACCTGCTGTCACTCAACATGCTGGTTGTAAATGGCTTCATACCTTTACAGAGCACAAATGCTCCAAGAAAGTTGTTCCGCGCAGGCCGGGGCCGGATCCTCTTCCAGGTGGGATCATCTGTGTTTTTGAGGCGACACAGTAGCACGTCCCTCTTGCAGCGGTGTGCTGCCTCGGGCTGGTATTTGTAGTCCATCACTCGTGGGCCTGCAAAAAATAAATATATGCATTTTGTTGGCAGAATAAAAAAACCCAAAGTCATTAGCAAATGGGTCTGGTATAGGCTTGGATGACTCAAAATTACGTAGAAAAATAAAGTATTGCTTTGTTCTATTACATCCAGCAAACATGGCGCACAGAAAGATGGTAATACTGCAACATCAGTTTAATGAAAAAAGACAAAATTGTTACTCAGAGGCTGCTATGGAAAAGTGACCACTTTCTTTATAATGTTTTAAGCACATTTGGAAAAATTCACATGATATTAAGCACAAATTCTTATTGTAGTAACAGCCTGAAGATGGAACCTTCACTGAATATGTTCTTACATAGTAAACATTCAAGTAATGTGGCTGGTTACTTGTTTTTGTTTCTAAAAAAAGAATGAGCAGCCATTTCTCCAGTTAGAAATAAATCTCTATTTTTCTCTTTGTAGATGGACAAGATGACGAGTCTTGTTTGTTTCGTCTACGTTTTGTTCATGACACTATGTGTGCCTAGTTCACTTTATCCTATTTTGCACTGTTTCAAAAGTTCCTTTCAAATTTGGTTGACAATTATATGGAAACAGTTACTGACTCATTTGTAGGTAATTTAAACCAACCTATTCGGCTGTAACAGGCATGACAGGCTTGTCGAAACTCATGTGTGGCTGCCAGAGGATTTCTGGAGAGCAGAGACAGGTTGGTTCCTGCCGGACCATTCTGATTAGGAGGAGGAGAAGGAAAAAATGTTGTTAAAAACAAAATGTACACAGCCAAACAAGGCTAATAAATAAATATACAGTAAATAATAATGAAACACAACCAGCTCTATCACAAATTAACCCCATCCTGCCACAGTGAATAAGAGCTGGGCAATACTGTTATATACTGTACATTAAAACTGTCTGTCGTTTCATAATACACACATTACTGTTTCTTTGAAATGCAAATCACACTGTACGGTTTCAACTGCACAATACTTAGCAACATTCCACAAGGCTCAGATACAGGAAACATGCATGAAGATGACGCAAACAAACAAGAATTAGGATAAGGTCATGCTGAACAGAACAACTACCAAACCACAGAGCTTAGACGTGAAAGAGGAGGTGCACCTGTCATGACAATGACATAGTTTGAGTCTTTGTATAACTGTGTCTGAAACATGTTTTCTGTTAACCTTTTTAAAATTGTATACATTAATATATTTGGCATGATAAGAATCAAATGAGTACTTTTCATTTTTCAGATATTTTCCCCAAAAAATCCTTACTTGGACACTAAATAGCCTGCATTAGGGATTTTGGTCATGTTCTAGATTTCTATGTTGAAATGAATGTAAATAATACATTAAAGTCCATGTGAGATTATTACTCACTGCATGGCCAGCATTGTGGTTCCGCATGCCAGGGATAAAGCTGTGAACCACTCGTCCCCCTGAAGATCAGAAAAAACAAGAACAGTGATGTCAGACATCATATTGTAGTACTGCTGAGTCACACTGTCTGCTGCTGGCACACATCTCGGTTCAGCCAACTGCCCAGGAGCTCTACTGTAGTAATGAAGCAGGAGTAAACGGAGATACTGACTCAACTGGAAATTTATTCTGCCTCAGATTCAATCAACAAAACACAAACAGAAACAAAAGAGGAATTGTTTACAAATGTTCAATATTTTTAGTCTCATGTCAAGACCATTTACTAAAATATCTGAATTCTTTTTTTTTTTTTTGCCATCCATGCATTCAGTGCTTTGCTCACCAGGGAGAGTGTACTCGGACAAAGAATCGAGACCTCCAGCAATGTTTCCTTCTCCATCTGTGGTACCGGTAGAGAAGCCGCCCAGTGCGTCCTGCGCCTGGGTGGAGCCCTGGTCCCGCTGCACCAGCGGCGAGTACGGCTCCAGAGGGGGGATCTCATTGATGGAGGAGCTGAAGAAAGCAGAGGGAAGCTGCGGCGATGGAGTTGGAAGGCTGGGGGAGTACGGAGGCCGAAGACCCACGGCTGTGTTGGGAAGATTGGTGGGGATAGCACCTTGGACAGGACTCTGAAAGCAGGCAGAAATACGCAAACATTATTTCAGAACAGAAAAGGTCCAATTTCACATACTAAGCCGGTGTTTTTCAAACTTAGGGTTGCCTGAAATTTTTAGTAATTGATAAAAAAAAAACAGTAAATTATGAATATTAAAAAAAAACAACAAAAAAACATTCTTAGTTCATTCTTTAGATTATATGGGTGTGGTGTCATATAAACCTTTTTGGCTTCTATCTCTCCCATGCACATGTTGTTTGATGTTATTATTCACATGTTAGTTTTTTTTGTCTTGGCATGTATTTTGGTAATTATTCCTTTTTAATTTTTTTGTATTTTAACTCAACACTGTATTAACCTTATGTGCTAAACAATGAAATCAATATATATATTTTTCTTTTAAAATGATTCAATATATATTTCATTATAATTAAAACACCACACACTTTTCCTAATACAAATCAAGTACAAATAAAATTCAGGATACAATATCTGAGGGAATATCTTGATTATTCTGTATTTTCAGTCTTGTAAATATAAGCTCCACTGACTTCATATCCTGAAATGGGAAAATAAAATTCTCACTTTGTGCAGTACTCTACACCTGACTTTACTGACTTTGTCCATAATACTACACATTAAACAGCCAAAATGTCATCTAAAATTAATGTTTATTTGCAACATGGTAAAGCCAACTATTACATGGTCAAAAACATTAATTTTAACTACAACATTCTCAGTTTTGAATGTCCGAGGTTGCCAGAAATTTGTGATGTTAAAATGGGGTCACAAGCCAAAAAAGGTTGGGACTCACTGTACTAAACCCTCAGTGAAATTATTTATAGTGCCTAATAATCCAAATGAAGCACATGTTTTTCTCCTGTGTCCATTTAGTCATTATGATTTCTACTTTCATTCTATTCACAGACTGGCTGGTTGAAATCTCTGACGTGTCCTTTAGTTACCTCACTGACTTTCTTGGGGATGGACTCCAGCAGGCTGTCGAGCTTGTCCTTGATGTCGCTGTTGCTGCATTCATCCGTGTGCTCGGACACCGGGACGGAGAACTGCATAGGAGGAAGGGTCTGGCTGTTGGGACTGTCCGTCAGGTCAGTGCAGGGCGTTACTCCGGGGGTTGCCGGGTCATCGCTGACTGGGATGGGTGTGGCTAAAGGTGCCGGGATGCACTGTGCACTAGACAGATCATCTGAGGAAAAAAACAGCAGCAATGGATGCAGCGTCAATGATGGTAAGACACAGACAGCCGGTCAAGTAGAAGTTGTAACAGGGTTTTTACTGGTTTAAACAACTGGTTAAAGTTAAGGCTTTTAAGACCTTGATCCTCAAATCCACATTGAATGTCACGTCAGACCTATCACATCACAGGAATAACCATATGAAGGAAAAAATGCTGAGTTGCATCAAAATGTGAGACATTAGCAGGTGTTTGGTGGCGTTTTTGTGGTAGTTTTCTTACTTCCAGACCATTATATCCAATGTTTCTAAGTTGTGGTTTTCTGTCACAAAATGTGGCAGGCTACAAATTAATGATTTTCAATCATATCTATAATCATTAAATGTAGCCAGATCTTGTTGAATGCGCAACAACATTTGATCCAAGTAACATTCATATGAACTACAAAAGCACTCAGAGAACACAGACCTCCGCCAAGGGAGCATGATAGTTCCCCCCATATTATGACTCACACCAAAGTAATAATCCTACATTTATTTGTATATATTTTACAGCCAAATAACTTACAGAACACTGCTTAGAGTGCACTGCCCTTGTACCTGGCCCCTCCCCCTTCCGTACACACACACAGCTCAGTGAAACGCTGGTAGCCCCGCCCACACCCACATGGAGGAGAGAGACTGTCACACCATTCGAA
>JAPTGZ010000012.1:4314773-4326389 GCA_029814645.1 Fowleria isostigma
AAGAACAATATAAAAATCACTGAAAATGAAAGAAAATAACAGAAAATGAAGAAAATCACCAAAAACAAGGTAAAAAAAAAAAAAAATCATCAAAAATGAAGAAAAAAAATCCCCAAAACAAAGAAAATATGAAATAAAGAAGAAAATCGTAATATATATCACAGGGTTAAAAAATAATAATAAAAAAAATAAATCATAGTGTCAGTTTTTTTAAATATTGTGCAGCCCTACTGCCTTTACACTAATCTTCTGGTGTTTTATCCCAAGTTTCATTCAACACGTCAAATATTTGTCATTGTTAGTGCTACTTTTTGTCACGGGAACTGACTTCTATTAGCATAAAGCCATTTTAAACTAATGTTTTGTGCATTTTTTTTAATACCACACACATATTTCTAGTGTGTTCTTGTTGTGCCTTATATAAATATGTACAGTATGCCCATTATAACCCTGTAAAAACAACAAAGCCAAAGGCAGCTGTAGACTTTTTCACAGCACTTACTAACAAAGTAAAGAAATTGCCACTCATTTGTGATATTTTATTAGAAGTTGTGAAGTAAAGCTCCATGAATGGATACGTTTGCATGCCTATAAATAGCAGCTGGCTGTAACACACTGTACTAACACCATTAAGAGTGTTTGTTAAAGAATGTGCCTCCTTAACACTACTGTATTTGGAAGTTTTCTCCCATTCTTCATGGCAAACACTGTATAAGCTGCAGGGGTGGGGTGGAGGGGGGGTCCCTCAGCTCCTGTTAAGGTCAGCTCACAAATATTGTCCCAAGGATTTAAACTCCAGCATCAAAGGAGGCCAAGATAAACTGCTGTTTTTCTCCTACTCATTCCTTACTTGATTTGGCTGTGCACTTCACGAAGGGGAAAAAAAAAAAAAAAAAAAAATATGACTCTGCATTTCATCTGGGGGCTGTTTTTTTTTGCTGCCTTCGTCCGAACCGTTGCTTACACTGCTCCGATTCTCAACAAACAAGTTCCACTTTCCTGTTTAATTAACACCAAACAGCATGACATCATCAAACCTCTCGCTGGGTGTTTTCCCACATCACTCTGAGACAGACATGTGTAATACATATCCCCACACCAGACATGCTTTTTAACCATTACCCTAAAAATGGGTCGGTGTCAGCATTGAGCCCTCGCCAGCGTCGGCGTAAATGAGCCAACTCGTTTGTTGCGCTATCGTTTCGCATCTTTGAGAAACAGGCTGAAATAGGCAAGGGTCAGGCTGTTGCTGAACTTTACCACTTCTTGATTACAGTCTGTGTTGAGTTTCAGGGTGTATTTATATGCCACATCTTTTTATTCTCTTTCCTCTGGCAGATCCTTCAACCACAGAATGTTTCTTTTGGTTTTTTTCAACGCCGTATTTACTGTGAGGAAATACAATGTTTTGTTGTGATTTAGATTGCATCCATTTGAATTAGAATTTTCAAATTATCATTCTAATAATCCGAAGTTGAACACTCCTGTTTCACATCTGTAAACAAAGTGATTTTGTGTCAGAGGTAGAGCTGTACAGTATATTATTTGAGCATCGTTATCGCAATGTATGTATGTACAATAGTCAAATCGCAGGTCCTGTAATGTAGGCGGTGAATGAACTCAATGTGTTTTTGATTAATTTCAAGGGAATAACCAATCACAATCGTTCTTAATCAGTTAAAGTGAGTGTGACAACCATAGAGCATTCCCCTTTCCATCTCTCTCTCTCTCTCTCTCTCTTTCTCTCTCTCTCTCTTCAGATGTTTGGTCAAGTGTCTCCTAGGTGACCAGAGGGCGTGGCCTCAGAGTATAAATAGACGGCTCCTTGGCAACTGGATGCTCTCTTTGCAGATCAACTGAAGAGATAGAGACTGAAGACTCTGAGGAACCTGAGGGGGTAAAGTCTAGTCTGGGCAGCGAGACCTCCACAAAGGCACCCTGCTGTCCAGAAGTGTCACCTTCGCTCGCTCTTCATTAATAGTCGCAGACCTAGCCTGACGTCCTTCTGATTACAGTTGCTCGTTTCCGTGTGATACTACCAAGTTCTTCTGCTAATAAATATCCTCATACAGGATATACCCATTCCGTGCATGTTATTCGTCAAGCACTCAGAGCCAGTCTTGACCGTGAGTCACTGGTAACATTGAAAAGTAAGTAATAAACAAGAGAAAAATCACCAAAAATGAAGACTTGGTGCAAAAAGAAAAGCAGCATCAGCTATCTGGAATTATTTTGGCTACAAGATGGATGACAGGTGTTCTGTGTCGACAATGACTTGCAATTGTTGCCTCAACCAGAGGTAACACAACTATTTTATTTTTTTACCATTTATGTCAACACTACACAGCCATTATATCCTCCTGAGTTTTTTTTTTTTTTTTTTTTAAATATCGCTATATATATATAAAAAACATTTTTTTTTTAAAATTACAATGTCAGTTTTTTCTAATACCATGCAGCCCTGGTCAGCAGTGTAAAAATAATTTTTACAAAAGTCCTGAACATATGTGTACAAACTGAAGACTCCATAGTCTAGGTCAGAGGTCTTAAATGCAGTCCAGGGGCCAAAACCCACACGCCAAAGGTTCCAATCTGGCCCATGGGATGATTCAGTAAAATACAAAAATGACATTGAAGATATTATTAAGGATGTACAGATGAATATGATCTAAAGTGGGGCAGACCAGTAAAATACTATCATATTATAGGTAATTAAATTACCTATAAATAATGACATTTGTTTTAGTTAAAAAGTAAAATTACATGAAGATGTTGACATTTATAAACTATCCTTTCACCAAAAAATGTGAATAACCTAAAATGTCTTAAGATAAATATGCATTTTTACCAATATTCTACCTGTTATTAAATGTTTTTGTGTATTTTTAAATCCACTGTGATCTGTAAGTTGTAATGAACCTGTGTAAATGATAAACTGAGACATACTATTGCTAAAATTACACTTGTTTTTCTTAACAGAGTTCAGCTTATTCATGTTATCCACAGTTTTTAAAGGATAGTTGGTAGATGTAGATGTTTTCAGTGTTATTTTACTTGTTTGGCCCACTTCAGATCATATTCAACTGAATGTGGCCCTTTAAATAGAGTTTGAGACCTCTACTCTAGGCCAAGTTATTATCAGTCAACCAAACAAATTTGATGTAACAGCACCTTTCATACTACTTAGTGAAGCTCTGAATGACTCAGACATGACTGACATTAAAAGTGGGTCAGACAGGTAAAATACTATCATAATTACCTATAAATAATGACATTTTTTAAAAAGATAAATATGCACTTTTATCAATATTCTGCCTGTTACTAAATGTTTTGCATATTTTTAGATCCACTATGATCTGCAAGTTGTAATGAACCTGTGTAAATGATAAACTGAGACATAATATTGCTAAAATTGCACTTGTTTAACAGATTTAACAGATTTCAGGTTATTCGTGTTATCCATTTTTGTTAAAGGGTAGTTTGTAGAAGTAAACCAATCAATTGTTTATTAATTTTGAGCAAAATAATAAAAAAAATGAAAAAGAACTAATAAATGCAATAATTATTAATGATCAGGACATAGAGTAACTGCCATGTACACAAGTTACAACAAAAATCATAATGTAATTTTACTTTTTTCACTGTTATTTTACTTGTTCGGCCTACTTTAGATCATATTCAGCTGAATGTGGCCTTTTAACTAAAATGAGTCTAGGCCAAGTTATTTCTGTCAGCCAAATCTGATGTACCAGCACCTTTTTACACTGCTCTGAATGACTCAGACATGACTGTAAAACAAGTGAGCGACAGAAATACAATAAGATCAACAAGTGATGAAATGTCAGTCTAATGATTTCAACACTCCAGCTCCTCTTTGGGTCACATTTCCCTGAACAGATTGTGACACAAACCGGTCGTAAAGGAGTAGAAACTTGGGACTTACACAACAACAACCAACACTAGGCTTTAACTGCACACACACAGGCCTGTTGGACCAAGGCATTCCCTCTTTAAACACAGCACCTGTTTCTGGTGGCCAGTCGTTTGCTGACCCTTAACTGCATTTCCCGAAACGCGTGGGTTTTGTGGAAGGGTTTCGTGAACAGTAGCCGTCCAGGCAGCCGGCGGCCTGCCTCCCTCCCGCATGTAAACCGATGAGACCGCCGTTTCGTAAAGTCAGGGTGATTCAGCAATAATAAAACCGTTCGCTCCTCTGCTCCCAAAACCAAGACCGCCCGAGTCAGCTTAAAATCCAGGGGGAGGAAAAAAAAACCCCAACAACATCCGCCATGTCTTGTCTGCTTATTCTACATACAGGATATCCACGTTTATACTTTACCATAAATATCAGCTTCCAGGATCGTTTTCTACGAGAGGAATGCAACAAGTGAACGCACCACGGACGGGTTCAGGCTCAACTAACGACGTTTAACGAGCAAAAACCCGTTCGTGTAATTATTATAAACGACTACAGGACATTAAAACACACACAGCAGATATGGAAATAGTATTTCTACGTACAATTTCAACCCTCGTTTGACCCGTGTATAGGGAGGAGAGCGGAGCAGTTCGGAAGGAGGGGGAAAGGCGCTGCTGCTGCTGCTGCTGCTATTGTAAACAGCCATCATGTGTCCTCGACATCCATTTAGACTTGAAATAGCCCGTTTTAAATGTTAATACGTGGACACTCGAGACGAAACGAGGCTTGTCTGGTTGTCAGCTAATAGGGGGTTAAAGGCAAGAAGGATAACAGCACAGAGAAACCGAGTAATCCGCTGTATCTTAAACATGCTAGTCACTGTTAGCACCATTAGCATCAACGGCTTCTGACTAGCTAAAGAGATTAACGCAAACAGCTGCCTGCTCATTTGTCCTTGGTTGCTCGGTAAGACCCTGACGGATACCAGCGATGTATTCAGCTGTTAGTAGCGAGCTCCGGCCAAAAAGAAACATTTCAATATTTAAGTACACTATCGGATAAATAATTGTTCTTACCTGCTGGATTCGAAGCGACTCTGGCGACAAAATGTCAGTCCGCCTTTTCCCGGAATTACTCTGCTGTTCTCTGAGGTTGGATTCTTTCATTCATAAAAAACACAAGCGACAATGACGTCAGGCCCAAAGAATGAGGGCGGAGCTAACCCCGCCCCCGCCGCGTACTCCTGGAGGATGTAAACAAGGAATCCCTGCTTCCCAGAACTTTTCCATGACCAACCCACCACCACCACCACCACCCTCCGCCCTTTCCCAGCAACAACATTTCACTGGAAAACAGGGATTAAAAACAAGGCAGAACTTTAAAGACACACTACAATCACCGTGTTGAGTTATACTGGTTAGGATTTGGTGATTTACAAGAGAGTGCAAAAATAAAAACATAACTATTGTTTTCTAGTTTTATATTTTTACCTATATCTTTGCACAGCACTTTGTGTTGTTATAAATGTGCTATATATACAAACTTCACCTTGACACTGACCTGCAGGCTGTGTAACAATTTTAACTAGGTCACACACAGGTCAAAGAGCTGTCTTAAAACATGATCTGTTTTTAAAAGAGTTATAAAAGACAGCGGGATTCATTATTTGTATGCAGCAACTTGTATCAGGTGTTCTATATTTATGTATTCATTATTTATTATTTGGGTATTCTATGTTTTGATAAGTGAAAAGAAGAGACATTTCTGAATCTCAGATTTTTTACTGTTCTACATTGAGTGCTTATCAAGTTTTCACTACTTATTTTAAGGGGTAAATATTGTGCTTTTTCTTCCATTGCATTTGTTTGACAGGTCTATTTATTTTTCAGATTACAATCTTTAATTTCCTTCCTGCCCTGTGAAAACCATAATTCTTATTGTCTTGCTATGTGTAGTATGTGCAAATAAACAAATGAGTAAAACTATGACATTTTACCTCACAGTGAGTAGTTTTATTTTTAATTCTGTGCTGATGAGTGTATAATTTTACGTTTTTGAGGGTACATGTTTTACCTTTATAGTGTGGTCTTAGTACTAGTACTTAAAAAGGTCAAAGTTCTACTTTATTGATTTTTTCACATATAGTCTTAACCTTTACTCTGCTTTAATCATCATCATCATTATTATTATTATTATTATTATTATTATTATTATTATTATTATTATTATCATTATCACTATCACTGTTATTATTACTGCTTACAACTAACTAACTTAATTTAGTTTATTTTATAATTATTTGTTCATTTAGTTATTTATGTATTCTTATCTTTTCATTATTATAGTTGAACTATTGTATCTTCACAGAAAGTTTGTAACCAAAGAGCAACCACACTTGTTCAGTGGGGAACCTGGGGGTGGGTATACATAAGCTCTGCTTCTTCCCACTCCTTTTGGGGCTTTTGTTCTTCAGGGGTGGTATACTAGTGGGCAGTTGTGTTGTAGAATGATATATTATACACAATGTTTGTCAGTATAATTGCTACATCTAAGTACACTTTGTGTGTATTTTCTCCATGTACAGTCTCTGTATTTCTACATGAACATTATCCTGTATAATTCAATATTTATTTACATTCTACAAGTCTACTTGTTGTTTCGTATGTGCACAATCTTTTCATGTGTGTCTGTGTATACATGTATGAGATGTACATGTATATGAAATTGCCACTGTACATGGAGTGAATGAGCTCGAAATAAAATAAAACTAAACTAAATTAAAAGGGCTGTTAATAGTTTTGCTATCCTCAGGTTAAAGTTACACACAGTGTGTGACTTTGGCATTTGACGGTGTTGTTTCCCTTAGTAATGCTCTTATACAGCCCATCCGATAGGGGGCGGTGTTTATTTGCGCTTCACTCTGAAATAACCTCCGCCCTTTACGTCATCCGACCCTGAGCCTCACGTTTCCACAGTGTGACCTCGGAACCGACCGTAGCACGCACAGCAGTGTTCATTTTAATGTCAACTTGTGGAAAATAATAGTCAGACCAACACCGCCGTACAGTCCGCTTTTACTGGCTTGTCAGTGAGCCGCTAGCACAGCTCATCCAGCCCCGCGGTAGAGGAGCGGACTCCTGGGAAAACATGGCCGGAATCGAGGAGCTCTCCCCAGATGCGGGCCCGGTGTCTACCCGGCCCCCCGAGGACGAAATTGACGACGACGAAGATGAAGATGTAAGTGGACAGGCTTCCACATACTCCAGGGAATGAAAATTAGACACAGTCGTGCTTTGCCCCTGTCAGCCCTCACCCTCCCCGTTAAAATAGTTCCGCATGGCTAGCTAAACGGCTAATTGCTCTGTAAGCTAATAGGAGTTAACAATGTACATCTAAGAGCCTAACAATAAGTGACATTCATTTAACACGTTCAATAACAGCAGGACCCAAACTCTGCACCATCACTTATCTAACCATAGACTTTATTATCCTTTTTAATTTCATTACTTAACAACTTTGTAATAGCAATTTATATGGCAAAGAATTATATTGATAATTACTAACCTTTCCACTAATATGTTTGTTGTTTCAGTAAAGGTCATAATAGCCATGCCTATCCATCCATATTAATCACAATGCAACTGTAGAGTAATCACTATGACTTACTTCATTGTACCTGATTTTATGGTAGTTATGATGATGGAATAATATTAAGATCAATATGATGAAGTGCAAACATGACACTCAAAAATCATGGAATCTCAAACTCTGCAGCATAGTTTTTTTTTATTTATGAGCATAAGCTCGAAATAAAATTTACGTAGAATCTTGCAAGCATGATGAACAATTTTTAGTGTTCAGTAAAATGGTTCCGGCTGGGTTTAAAAAGTTTTTGAGTTGAATTAATGTGTATGCTGTTGTTGATGTTTGAAGTTTCCAAGTATTGTAATCATAATGAGAATGTGTCATAACATTTAAGGGGTTGAACATATCATAAATGTACTTTTAAGCCCAGGCCTAATTTGAAGTACCGTACTTTACATATTGTTGAGCAGCTTTAGCTACATTGTTACCAAGCGTCAGTAATGTCTGAACAAGTGTCAAAGCTTTTTTTGCAAATACCAGGTAATATTATTGTACCTTGTAATACCATATTCAGATGTATCTAATAGATTTATTATTAAAAAACTTTGTGAATGAATATAAGCTTTACCATGTGATTATATTCATAGTAGGCTCTGGTTGATTGCATGTTTGCAGTGTTTTCATAAAGTCCGTTGTGTCATTCTTGTGTTTTGTCTTTAAGCTGGATGAGACACTGATGGAGAGGTTATGGGGTTTGACAGAGATGTTTCCTGACACAGTGCGCAGTGCTGCTGAGGTGTCTGCGCAGTGCTCTGTCTCACTGGTTAAGAAGTTTTATAGGTATGTCTTTTTATTTGATCACATGAATGCATTAATTTCTAATATCAGATGTCATAGCTATCTAGTCCGCAGGCTCCCAATAACAGCCTCTGACTCTTTGTATTTACAAGTCACATGCACATATTTATTATACCCTTGCCCCCTGGCGCAGACAGTGGTATAGCATACCAGGATATATCAGGAATTCCATTCATCCAGGATTTTTGTCTAGCCCATTTCCCAGCTACTATTCACCCAGTTACTTTCAAATTTTACACACATATTCTTTACATGTGTTTTTCTCTCTTTACAAAGTTTTTAAAAAGGTTGAAAGTTAAGACTCAAAATTAGTTCCCGGATAGGCAGGGTATCAGTGAGGAGAACGGTCATCCTATCGATCCAGGACGTGAAACTAGAGATACCCAGCTCCAGTCCCCAGACCAGTGTCACTGGACCCTCTGAAGGCTGTGCTCCTTTTTTTTTTTTTTGCACCAACTTCTACACTAGGGCTGTACAATAATGGAAAAAAACTGACATTGCAATTTTTTTAACCCTACAATATATATTGCGATTTTCTTCTTCCTTTTTGGTGATTTTCTTTTTTGTTTTTTTCTGATTTTCTTAATTTTTTCTGACTGTCTTTTTTGTTTTCTCTGATTTTCATTTTTGTTTTGGGGATTTTCTTCTTTGTTTTTAGTGATTCTTTGTTTTTGGTGGTGTTTTTTTGTTTGTTTGTTTTTTTAGTGATTTTTTCCCCCCTTATTTTTGGTGCTTTTGTTTGTTTTTGGTGATTTTCTTCATTTTCTCAGATTTTCTTTATTTTGTCTGATTTTCTTCCTTGTTGTCAATGATTTTATTCATTTTCTGTTATTTTCTTCTTCATTTTCTCAGATTTTCTCTTGTTCGTTGCTCATTTTTCAACGTTGTAACCAGCAACTGTGTGTCAGGTACCCTTGAAATTAGACGAGAACACGTTGAGTTCATTTTCCTCCTACATGGCAGGATCTATGATGTGACTATTGTGTACACATACATTGCAATGACAATGCTCAAACGATATATTGTGCAGCTCTATTCTGTACCTTCAGTCATTCATGTTTGAAAGTCCTCAACTCTCTCTTTAGTAAACCTATCCCCACACTGTACAGGTTTGGTATCAGTGAGCAGGAGGCAAAGCGTTGTGCGGCCCGGCAGGGGTATTAGTAAGCTCCACTTACTTTGTCACATTATAATGTAGGCCTGTGCTATATGACAAAAATCTCATCCTAACAGAGGTAATTTCATATCCAGCTAATAATACAAATCACAATTTAGCACATTTGAAATAAATTGAATGACTATGTTACAAAGAAAAATAACAGAATGTTTGACTGTCGGACCAGGTGTTTTTGTGTTTAGTTTCCCAGTTCTCTCTGCACTATGTGTGTTCTCTCCAGGTCTTCTGGTTTATCCCCTGTATTTCAAATGGGTACATACAGGTTAATTCTTCTGTCTGTGCTCCTGACCACTTATTGCTCCTAAAATGTGCTATGTGCTGCAGATGCTAATGCTAGTTGGTAATGGTAGTGTAAATCCTAGGTACTGTGTGTGTATTAGACTGGGTCAAATGTAGAAACCAAATTTCCCTATTGGGATACTAAAGTGAGTTAACCTTAACCTTCAACCTTTATTTTGAAAAACTATACATGACAATAAAACTGTGTCTGATGCTCGTCGTTTCAATAAGACCTGAACAGATGAAGGTGTCATAAACATTGTGTTTGCTGGAGGTAATAGAGAATTGAATTTACAATAATTTAGTGTTAATTTAAAATTGGTATGATGAAGTTATTAACAAAAACAAATTTTACATATGTTACTGTAGCACCTGGAAGTCACACAACCTGAAGTTGTAAAATTTGTCATATAAGAAGGGACTTACACAGAGATGTGACATGTTAAATTTTGGTTTGATCAGATGAATATCAGTGATATTACAGCCATTTGAAATTTCATAAAACTGAGTTTACTGACCTCCGGGGCATTAAGGAGGGCGTGACCCTTATGACATCATGACACATACCATCGGATGCAGAATGGAAAAATGCACCAATTTGGCTTTGGTTTGAAATCAATATGATGATTTTGACAGAAGTTATGGCGTAATGTCCATTTTTGAACTTTGGCCTGTATCTCAGCTGTACTTTGGCCTACTATTGGGAAAAAAAACTAATCAGGTCGACTGGAGAATTGGGCGAATCATTTGGTCATGGTTTGATATCAATAATGCTTGAAATGTCACCACTAGAGCACAGACAGACAGACAAACCAACTGACCAGTATGTTTTCTTCCAAGCAAACAATGAAATAAATGTTCACTTGTTTTTGTAGCCAATAAATGTGAGGGTTATAGAATAGAATAGAATAGAATAGAATAGAATAGAATAGAATAGAATAGAATAGAATAGAATAGATGTACTTTATTAATCCCAAACTGGGAAATTGGATTGTAACAGCAGCATGACAGGAAAACGATAATTACAGTACAGTACAATACAGTATATACATTAAGGTTAAGGTTGACCAGTGTGGTGCAGTCCACAACTGTACCACTAGGTGTCACTAAAATCCACCAACTGAACCTTTAACAATGCCACTCATTGTTTCAGTTTTTCCCGCTCTGCACTTTGGGTGGGCACTACCTCCTTCATGATTCTGGTGCTGCCGGTGGTGTTCGAGACAGAGCGACTACAGCTGGAGCAGCAGCAACTACAACAGCAGAGACAGGTGAGGACATTCGTAAAAGGACTCGATAGGGATGCACGATGTTGGAAAAAAACTGACATTGCAAATTTCTTTAATGTTGCGATATATATTGCGATATGAAAAACCATTCAGCAGGATATAATAGCTGTGTGGTGCCGACATAATTGGTCAAACAAATGAGTTGTTCAATCACAAGGCACTATAGACACAGAACACGTGTTTCAATATCATCCTTCTTGTAGCCAAAATAATTCCAGGTAACTGATAGTGCTTTTCTTTTTGGCACCAAGTCTTTTCATTTTCGGTGATTTTTTTTTTTTTTTTTCCTTGTTTGTTTGTCTTTTTTCAATGTTGTTACCAGTGACTCACTCCAAACTGATTAAGAACTATTGTGATTGGTGGATGGCTGTGTGCATTATGTGTCAGGTACCCTTGAAATTAGATGAGAACACTTTTTTTTTTCTTCCTTTTCAGTGATTTTCTCTCTTTTTCAGTGATTTTTTTTTTTTTTTAATTTTTGATGAATTTCTTCTTTGTTTTTGTGGATT
>JAPTGZ010000012.1:4856920-4874620 GCA_029814645.1 Fowleria isostigma
ATTGAACCAGGTGTGCTAGAAGAGGGAAATATCCAAAACTTGCAGGACTGCGGCCCTCGAGGACCAGGATTGCCCACTCCTGAATTAACCCGTTCGGACAGAGTACCTGGAGTTAACCCACACAGACATGGGATGAACATCCATACAGAAAGACCCATCGTTAACAAATAGAAAGTAACATTGCTATCTGAAATATACTGTGCATATCAAATTTACTGCAAAAGGGTTCTGATTTACTTTTCACACGTATTTAAAATGCCTAAGCTGTGTAACTGTTTTTGCTCAACACAATTCAAAATGCAACCTGTTTGTTTCCTGTAATATATTCATTGTGAATTTGTTTCTCCAGTCATCGACAATGTTACTTCATTATCACCACTAACCATTAAGAACCCACAGAGACATTTGTGGCACTTTCCAGATCAATTTTTCTCTGTATTTAACCATCCTTAAGTGCTTTATTGCCATTTATTGTATTATCTTCTGTATTTTGTGTTTATTTATTTTTTTCTGTGAAAATCAGGAATTTTCCAACATTTAATGTTCTGATAATGCAGATGTTCATAAAAATTTGACAAAATTGATGACTATTACATTAAAAAAAAAAAACAAAAAAAAAACCAGAAGAAAAAGTGACTTTTTAGCAAATCTACCATTAACTGAACATAAACCCAGTGTGTCCATCCACTTTGTATCAGTGTTTTAGAAGATGACGGTGTCTCCATGGTAACTACGGAGCCCCTGAACATCCAAATGGGTCATATCTGATGACCATGAAAAGAAAAATAAGTGTATTTTACACCAATTATTTTTTATAGATTAGTGGATAAACAGGGATTAAACAGTTTATATCAGTACATGATTTTGGTAGATGGTGGATGTTTGGAGATTTATGGGTTAAAATAGTTTAAATGTAGAGAAAACTTCATTTGGAAACTGACACAAAAGTAGTGCTGGGTCTTTATGGGTTAAAGAAATTCTTTTTATTTTTATCTCTTTCCCCAAGTGGATACTTACTGGGAACAACCCACATATATGTTAATATGGAACACTTTGTTTTTACAGTGAATTTTTTGTTTGTCTGGTGACTACAATTGTTACTACTTTGGCAAACTTCCAGAAAAGCAAATTAAAATATGTTATTATTGTAATTTTGAATTTTTCATTTTTTTAAAGATAAAATTAAAAAAATAAATTGTAAAAATGAAAATATATAAAAAAAAAAATACATTAATTCATAAATTAAAAAAATAAAGTACAATTTCAAAAATTTAAATAAAGAAAAAATAAAGAAAAGTAAAGAATAATGAAGGAGAAAAAAAAAGGTATGTGTGTTTGTGTGTGTGTGTGGGGGGGGGATGTCATTTTTATGGGGGAAAGAGTTAACAAATAAAGCACACTGATACCTCACACATGTTGCATTTTTATCATTTATATAAAAAAGTAAATATATGACGGTAATATTAATCAAAACATGGCTTTGTTAAGCCATAGGAAATTTTTGAATAATGATTTAGGCCTTTTCTCAAAGTTGAGCATTTTTTGGTTTAGGACTAGATGGTATTATTTCATTTTATGCTTTTTTTTTTTGTATAAGTAATATGTCTCTAAATCGCAGGTCTTACCTTTACCTTACCTTTTTACCATTGTGGAGAAAAAGATCACCTCTGGTACAGATTCATGTTCCAAAGTCCATTTCTGGTCAGGAGTGACACACTGACTGTTATATAAACCAGTTTATGGATATGAGTTAATATTCAAAAGCTGAATCTGAAAGCTGTTTCCAAACCAATTAAAAAAAAAAATAAAAAAAAAAATAAGGTATGGGGGATGCATTGTGATTAACATTGTGGAAATCTTTGTCTTTTGCTGAACATGAGCAAAAAAATTCATATTTTATGCATGTAAAAAGAGTCAATATTAGTCAGATTTAACATTTTTCATAGTTTGCAAAATCTCACTTTCAGGTTCCCTTAGGTTTCAGTGTAACTCACTACACATTGTCCTACTCATGATAAAAAATAATACGTCAACCCATTTATCAAAACTTTAATAGGAAAAAAGAGCTTCATGTCATTTGCTGATCTAACATTTGTGAAGTTTTGCACCAAACAGCTGCTGCTGATGTGTGATCATCACTGATCATGAACATTTACTTTGCTGCTATATATAAATGCGTTTCCAAAGTTAGCATTAGCGATTCAGACAGCATCTATTTAAGATCAAATATTTTCCGGCAAGTCGAAGACCAAGGGGAAAAAGAGGAGACGAAAGTATGACGAGAAAAAAGGAAAAAAAGAAGACTGTACTGTCGATGAGGATAAAAGTAGAGAAAAACTGAAGCAAATAAACAGACACAAAAGAAAGGCAACAAGAGGCCGTTTTTTTTTTGTTTTTTTTTTACAGAAGTCATCTTTTATTGCCACGTAAGAAAGTCGTATATAGAACAATGGAGATATACTGTCAGATTGCAAATCAACAACTAAAGGGAACAAAAATATCCCTGTCATCCCTCCCCCAAAATAAGGAAAACAGACAAATTCATAGCAACACCATGGTAATATATTTCCTGGACAAAACGTCTGCTATATCTCTTTTTCTAACAATATTTGAGTAGTACCAAAATACAGCTTTTTCATAACTTAATTTCACAAATTATAAAGTCAGTAAACAGTAAAAGGACAATGGGGGCATCACGGTGCATATTATAATAAGCTACTGTGCAAACAATAGTGGGAGATGGACTCTACCATAGAAAATATGCTGTACTAATCACGCATAAATGCAGTGTCGGGGCCATATGTATCCATATACACATATGCATAAATACCACAAACTGGTCTGGACATCAAAAATAGAAAATTGGATCTTGTATAACTTTGTATGTAATGCATGATTAACACCAAAATGAGTTAATCAATGAGTTATTCTATAAAAGGATATGGTCTCTAATGGATAGTAGTCATATCGCAAATAGCTTATTGATTCTTGAAAGGTAATGGAAAATCGCTTGGCTCTGGACCATAGCAGAGGTCAATAACCTCTACTATTTTCACCTCCACTGTGATTGATATCCCTCCGGTATTTCTATATATATTTCTTCCGTATATTTAATATAGGTTCATGATAAAAATTCGACATATAAAGCACACCAAAGGAGCAAACCCTTAAAACAGATGTTGAGCGTTACTGGACAACAAGCGGCGCCGCTGTCCCTGTGTGCATAAATAGACGTAAGTAACATTGCGCATAAAGATTGATGCTTTACAAAGTCGTAAACATAGCTGACAAGAAACCCTTTGATAATATACTGTAATGATATAGCGGTTATTTTTTTTTTTCTTTGATCGTACAGCTACTGCTCTGTATAGGCTGTTATGTGTACAACGCTGTCAAGACCAGTAATGTAAAAAGTGAAGGATTGCAAAGAAAAGAGTGGAGAGAAAAAAAAAAAAAAAAAATCTGGTACAAATGTAACGTGTTTGAGCCCTTTAGTACCGTCCCCAATGTACTGTACATATTCTGCTCTCTGATCATGAGAATGCTGCTCTTTCTTTTCTTTAATGAAAAGAGTATACTGCATTTTATCTGTGGTGACTACGGAAAAGAAAAAAACAAAACAAAACAAAACTTCCTTTACTACCTTCCCACTGAGTAATGAATATTTACAGACAACTGCACTGTCTTGACCCAGCCCTGTTACCTTAATACTGACATCAAGATCAATCCGTGCTTCACATTTTCAGCTTGGATACATGTGGAATACAGAAAATGAAAACCCTAACAGGAGTGGACGTATACACGATGTCTGTCAGGAGGAATCAGTGATCGTTCTGGGAATTCTTCAAGGTGTTGCGTTAGTGATCGATACACGGCTGAGAGACTACACGTCTGGTTAACAATACTGTATCAAACATGATTTCACTGCACAGATGAGTCTTTGTTTGTATGTGTGTGAGTCAACAGCCATCTCTGATTCACAGCAAACGGAGCTTTTACCACTCCTGCCGCGTGTTGCCAACATTTTACTCCATCAATTATTCAGAGCTTCCTGTTTCCTCCCCATCAAGTGTTGACATTAGGGCTCTTTTCGGTCTTGGCGAGTCGCAGTGGATTTGGTCCCATTTGCCGGTATCGAGGCCTCCGTGTTTCTCGAGGTTTTGGTAATTAAAGACCTCAGTGAGACGCCCGCCCCCCTCCCGGCCTCCCCCCAGGCCAGTGGTCCCAGTACAGCCTCTGTTCTGCCTCTTATCGAATATTCCTTCTACACATTCTCACTGCTCAGTTTTCTCCCTGTTTGATTTCAGCACAATTTCTGTAATAAAGGTGTTTTTTTTTCCTATCAACTTGGGCCACAATCCTCATTTTCATTCACATCTCTGCTTCTACCTCACCTGCCTCCTTATATCTCTCAGTGGATGTTTTGGAGTGTAGGTTTTCTAATACCAAGCTTTGCCAATGCTATTACCCTGTGTCTTTTGTGAGTGGGTAGGTGTTTGAGTTTGTAAGGTGTTTGCCTTTGTGCAAGGCTTATTCCAGTCAAAGTCTCTCTTTTGTAGCTGCCACAATTGACTATTGTTGTGAGACTTTTTGTGAGACTCTTTTTCCAATCCTCAAACCCATTTGTAAAGTCATTTATTCAACACATTTAACTTTTTTCTATCAGGAGATCCAGGAACACTGCGTAGATGTAATTCCAGTTGATTCAGTTTGGGGCAGAGATAGCAGTGGGTAAAAAAAAAACAAGTGAGTGAACCTGGCAACCAATCTGCGAAAGGGGTTGGATTCCGTCACAGCGCAGGGGTGTGATTTAGTATGTTATAATACTTTGAGAAAAGAAAGGAAATCTAATCTAGTTCACAAAATCAGTACTATGAATTTTTTTTTAATTTATCTTAATAGATAAATTATATTCACTGACATCAGTAGCTGGATTTCATTACAGTTTTCTGCAAAATATAAGCAATATTTCTGTGATTTCGGCAAAATACTCGTAGGTGTTTACACTGAAGAGTGTTTGGCTTCTGACAATAATGAATTAGATTTCTATAGCGCTTTTCAAGGCACCCAAAGGACTTTACATTATTGATCCATTATTCATTTATTCTCACATTCTCCCTCTGGTGGTGGTAAACTACATTTGTAGCCACAGCTGCCGTGGGGCAACTGATGGAAACGTGGCTGACAATTTGCGCCAAACAGCCCCTTGGACCACCACCAAACATTCATATGGATTCATACACCTGTCTGAATGACACTGGAGGCCAGGTGGGTGAAGTATCTTTCCCAAGGACACGACAGAACATGACTACGACAGAGCGAGATTCAAACCGCCATCCCTTCGGTTATTGGATGACCTGCTCTAAATCCTGAGCCATGGCTGCCCGACATGATGTGTAATTCTAGGAAAGTTCTCTGTCTCACAATATGTTGTAGTTTTTGCAGAAAGAGAAGGGGAGGGGGTGTCCATGCGTACCTCATGTCACTGGCGCCTGATTGTCCTAAGGCAAAGTCTTATGTCACGCATGTTAAGCATAATAGATTTCTGGGAGAGATTTGGACAGAATTCACCAACGAGTTGCGGATCCAGAACTTCTGAATGACCCGGCCAGCATTTAATGAACTGTTATGTTATTGAACCTCTCGTGGTACTGGACTTGTCATGCCCATGACTAGTGAAAGTGTATTTCCATTACACTTTTGCACAATACTTCTATATCGCAACGTCTCAAAAACCACTTCATGAGAGCCTAAAAACTTTGATCTTTGACATTTCTTGCGACATTTCTGATAGTAATGAAAACCCAGCTACTGACAGCTCATGCCTGCACTGATATCAGCCGATATTAGTATCCCTGATATATTACATACATAAGTAGATTACATTAAAGTTTACAAAAATGGACACTAATCCTACTTACCTTGTTGTTTTACTAGTTTGATAAGGAGGTGAACATAATCATAGACAAAAAAAAGAAAGACAGGAAGGAATACCCCTCTAGTGTCAGTAGAGATTATTGAGACACAAAGACCCACCCGTCTGCTGTGCATCATGGGAGATTCTAACTTGTAAAAAAATATGAACATATGATGTTTTTCTACTTAAATATCATTTTAAAGGTCAACAAAAGACAGTAAAGTAATGTCTCATTTTGTGTGAAATGTCTCAGTAGACTGTATCTCTGTTGGCCTTTACCTGAGTATTTTTCACCTTGTTGTTTGAGAGTAAGGTGAAGATTTAAGGTTAAAATCGCTACAGCCTATTGTTGAAACTGCAGAGACATCTTCAATGATTGAGAACAGATTCCGGAGGGAGACGGTTACAATGACGACAGGTCTATGAGTCTTACATTTACATATTTTCACAGTCTGATACTGCAACATTTTTACCATAAACTGCAACTTTCTTGACTTGAAATATTATCTTTAAACTGACAAATATTATATGTTTAAACAATGGCAATACTTTTTTCTGTTCCATGAATCACAATCAGAAGGATGGGACTTTAATCTCTGTATAAGATTATTAGACTCTTTAAAAAAGAAAGTTAGATTCAGCCATTGATGCATAATATCACCAGGTGGCCATGTTTCTTATGTGTTGTACGTGTTACATCAGCTTATGCTAGCTGAAGGAAACTGGCCCACTTTCTTCTATTCCTGACCAATACACCAGTGAACCACTGTGCCCTCTGACTCTTATAATTAGGACAAAAGCACCACCACTTTAAACTCAATTTCCTTCAGCCTGGAAGAAAAAGAGATATTTGTGAAACAAAAGAACAAAAAAAAAACTATGGCTTTATCAGGCAGTGCTGCTGCTGCAGGGCAGTCAGGACCTGGATGGTCTGGATCAGTGGGTCCACATTCTCTGGTCATCCAGAGTTTGTATTTCATCTGGCAGTGGGTGCTGGTTTTTGGGAAAACACCGGTACTGCAGAGTGACCAGCATCCTGAGGAAAGTTCTATTGACAGTTGTTTTCTGACATTATGTTAAACTCAAGTCAGGGGTATTACACCTAGCTTGCGGAAGATGCCAAGTTCCCAGTGTTTTAGGGTTTGGTAACAGTAACTGTATTTTTACAAGTGAATTTCTGACTCTTGAGACTGAAACAGACATGTCCACCCACCGTACAAATATCTTAATATTTGAAAATTTGAGTTCAAGGTTTCATAAAGAACTAACCTCAAAACAGTTACACTAAAGTCCTATTTGGACTGGATTAGTTCTACCTAGGGACGTAGGGTAAAGTAATAATCGCCAGAGATTTTAGTCCCATCCAAATGTGCCATGTCAGTAATCATTACCACACAATGTCAGTAAAGATTAAATAAATTTTTTTTAAAAAACAAGTAAATAAATAAAAAAGAAAGAAAAAAGAAAGAAAGAAAATTTATTATTGAATTCTATTGGTTGACCTGGTATGGGTTGTGTCACCTCCACCCATCACAGCATCTATTACATATGGAAAAAACAGAACCTGTTCTAAAGGTCATCAATTCACATCTTTATATATATGAAGATATAACAGAGGTGTCAAAACTCATCATTAAGAGTATGGGGGGGGAGGGGGGTCGTCAAATGTCGTCTTTATGGGGTAAAGACTTAAGTCTCACACTATTTTGGAAGCCATTTCAGTTGATTTTAATTGTAATAAATAGCAGACGACTCCTCCTATCACTGTTACTCCACTGACTGTTCGGAGCCTCCTATTTACCAGTGTCCTTTTGTCTCGACATTGGCATTTTTTGTCTGACTGACTCGTGTGATGAAAAATGTCAGACATGACTGCATCCTAAACCCACTCATCTGAGGCCTGACCCTATCAACTGTGGCCCAGTCGGCACAGCCAATTCCCTCTTTTCTATCAGGTTCATGTTGGCTGTTATGGTGAGGGATGGGGAGGTGGTTTTTGTTTACCAAGTGTTTTCCACCGCTCTGTCTGCTCACCAATTGTTCCAGTGGCTGCTCTGCAGAGCTGAATGGAGGGTTTAAGGATGGAGCAGTACACGGCGGCAAGGAGGGTTCATATTTCCACATTTCCGCCTTGCTGGATTAAGTCAATTGGGTCCGATAATGCACATCCTGAGCAAACATTGACCTGCTTCTCAACTCTGTCATAGGCGAAACCACCAGCTGACAGGAAAAGCAGAGATATTATATACAGGGAGGAGGAAAAAAAACAATCAAATTTGCAAAGGATTTTCAATGAACCCAAACAGGTTTATGGGATTGTGAACTCAATTTATGTATGACTTACTTTGTTTGGATTGTTTGTTTGAACTTTGACTCTTTCAGAGACTCTTTAAATGGCAAAGTTGGATTCACACACACACACAATAAGTTGGAAAAATAAGAAAATGTGTGCAGTGTTCAAGAGGACACACAATGGTACAAACATTTTTTGGCACACATAATCACTTATATTTCCTGCTAGAACAACGCACATGGGTAAACTACTCATGCCTTTCAAGGTGAGGGGGGTGAATATTTATTATTCACGGTCTCATCATGACTTTTCATCTCTCAGAGAAAAGATTCATCACATCCCCAACTCTCAGATTATCTCTGTTCCAAAGGTCCTTCATTCAGACATGGGGGGGGGGGGCAAAGAAGAAAAAGGAAAAAAGAAGTGAAGAAGAAAGGACAAAAAGAATGCTTTTCAGAGAGAAAGGCTATGTATATTTATACATATAAAAAGCATAATATCAGTGTTCGCTACAAAGGGCCAAGGTCTGGAGTTTCACAGTCTTTCATGTACAACAGTACAGACTCTGTCTCTGCTGCGATGATGCCTGCCGCTCTGCACTGTGGGAGCAGAAAGGAAGCAGAGTCCACCCTGTAACGTGGTCCGTGTATGTGCATACGTGCGTGTGTGTGATTTGTGTGTGTTTTGGGTGTATGGGTGACACATTTTAATGCTCCGACGACTTCTTAAATCTTGTTCTGTGCCTTCGGTCAGGGGGCAGGTTTCCAGTTATCTGAACCTCAAGACAGTGGGGGTCCCACAGCATGAGGTGAAAATACCCCCTCCTCTAAACACCTCATCTCACGCTCATATGGCTCGGTTGTTTCATCCAGTGTTTGATTTAAGAGCTGCAGCATCAGGCCCCCCGTCGCACTTAAGATCTACATATTATTTGAATGTACTATGTACCGCTGCTGGAGGTTTTCAGGATTTGTAAGTGGCCTCCATTGATCTAGATTAGACTGACAGTCAACACCTTCTTTACATTTTCTTTTTGAAATTAATTCTTTACCCATATCAGTCTGTCATAGTTACCGCCGGCTACACTGAACATGTAACATATGTAGAGTGCATTACACAACATTCCGTTTTTACTATCAATGTTACGTATAATTCAAATAAATATATTTAATGCGAATTGTTCTCATTAGGAAAACTATATTAAATTAACTTCAAACTTCAAAGTCATTAAAAAAAAACTGTTATACATGTTTAATGATTTGTTTTCGATGAGTAGGAATGAAAACTGAAAAGCCTATGTTGGATAAATACTGATAAAGTACATATTAACCCATAAAGACCTAGCACTACTATTATGTTAGTTCCCAAATAAAATTTTCTATATATTTAATATATTTTAACCCATAAAGACCCAAACATCCATCATCTACCAAAAATGAAGTGCATCTTGGGATATTTGCCAGCCAAGTCTACACATGTCACCAACCAGTGTATCCTTGGTTTAAGCTAGCAGACGAGAACATCATTTGGGTATTCCATGTATTCTTGGTTGAAATGGAACAGAACTTGGGCCTCGACTGATGACGTTTCACCAGAATGGAAGAACATAGAAGAATTGGTTTTGAGAAACGACCAGAGTTCTACTTCTTCTACTGTTTTTCACAGTTATGTCTAATTTAGGCCATTGCACCATCTTCTGAAAACACAACACAATATAATTTAAGAACTTTTTACCAGTTAAAGACAATTTATTTACCTAATTTAGATTTTCTCAAGTGACTTTTTAAAAGGTTTGCTTCACATTTATTGAATGAGACCAATGCTAATGACAATGTTAGTAGCGTGAAGGTGATGCAGATTTTTCATGAAGATCTGCATTGAAACATAAGACAATACTCTCTTATTTATTTCTTTTTTTAACATGAGATATACACAAATTGTGAACACAGATATGGGTCATAAAGCATCTCCTAAACTACCAAAATATACAGGCAGTGAGTAACTTAACATTAGCATAACAGCAGGCTTGGTGAAAGAGTTTAGTCGTGTTACTGTTTCTTGTCACCTGTGTTGTGACAAGAGACATTGAAATGAATGAATGAGAAGAAATAAAAAAAGCAGGCACAAAAATAATCAATCATCACTTATTTTAATATCCTTCTCTTTATCAGGATTTACTTTGCTAGTACTAGCTTGTTGGTGCTTCTTTGCTCTGCTCTGCCCTTCACAAACACTGTCAAAAAAAAGCATTTCAAAGCACTGTGCAGGGTCCACAAGGTAACAGCGTAAAACATTCCCCAGAGAAATGATCTGCATATTTTACATGTTCAGTGTAGCCAAAGCGGTATGCAGTATGAACCACCTGCCAACTGTTTGCTTTTTCTTAGTCTGGATGTACATCTGTGCACATGACTTACTTATTCTCTAGGTTTTGAGGCCAAATGCTTCCTCAGGTGCTTCAAGAAGCCACATCATAATCCATTTTCATTTTGTTCTGGATGCACCCCCACCCCCCCTTTTCTCATTTAATATGGCTAAGCCCTGTCTCGTTGCAGCCTGATCACTCAGAATGCATCTTAATTACAAGTGTTAAAAGGTGTCTTAGAGGTGGAAGCAGCACTTCAGTTAAAAAGGTCAAAATGATACCACTTGCAGTGGCTGTTAATACCTCTCACAGCGTCAGAAAACAAGTAAATAGGCTCCGAAAACCCTTCGAAGCAGGGTCTATTTGTTGGGATTTTGAGTCAGTTAACTGAGATAGTCAGGATATTCAAGCTTGATGCTGAATGGATCAAGCAAGTCAATCAAAACCATCCCATGGCAGTGTCTCTCACCTGAAGAAATGTGTTGTTTATTTTTCCTGTTATATCCTTTTTTTTTTTTCTTTTTTTTTTTAACAGCGGCTTCTTGCTTACGACAATAGCAGAAGAATCTCTTATGCAGAAGTATCACTGTGTAGAAGAAATGTTATTTTACATTTGGTCCACCAAAAAGTATTTTGGACTTAACAGTGCTCTGGCTGCTCTTACTTACATGTTCTTAATGTGTTGGCCTTAATCTGATACAATATACAACTTATATTTAATTAGACAGTTAGATGTTGTTGTTACTGTTTCCCCACAAGTAACAACAAAAGCCACTATTGATAGTGGCTAAATTAAAATGAAGTCATTTTCTTACACCTTAAAATGTTTTCAATAATTTTTAGGCAACAATGACTGTTATTAAATATATCAATATATCAGTAGAGCTGGACAATATAGCAAAATATGATCAAAATATTTTCCTCCATATTGATCTATATCTATTGTAGTATCCTAGGAATGCACAAAAGCTGCATAGAAGCTGTTTCATTTGCTAAACACAGGATAATAAATTTAACGATCTTTACTGTGTGGTCACTTTAGCATAGATTTATAAATTCACAGGGGGTATGATTGCAATGTTTAGTCTGTGCTGTTCAAAATTCTTTTTTTTGTCTTTTTTTTTTTTTAACAAAGGGCCCTAAATGCACCATAAATGCTATGTAATATTACCAAATTCTCTGCAGAGTTTTTTTTTCCCCATTATATGAAGATTTAACTACAGAAAACCAATCCGCCACAAGTGCTTTGTGGGTGTTGACTTTAGTTTTTATGTAATAGGCAGTTCTGTACCTGTATCAGGCAAAAATACTAAAAAGTTATTGTTGTTACTGACCTACAATTTTTTATAGCCATAATATTTTGAGATTGTTATATGACCCAGCCCTATAAGGTGGTAATTTATCTATTTCTTTATTGGCTGTAAGTCTACTTGATGCTTGCAAATTTTTGGGGAAACCTTGACCTGTCCAAAAACAAATTACTCAGATTATCAGCTATTTTAAACTCTTAAGTTTGTGGATCATTATTCCATATCAGTGTGTTGTGTTTCTGTGTTTTTGCATGAGAACAGGTGTCTGCATGTTTGTCTGTGTACGAGTGTGACGCTCCAAGGAGCCTCTGCTCGCTGCTGCAGCATCATCCAGATGCTGCCTCCCTGCCTCCATATAACCTCCTCTGGGCCAGCTGTCAGCACATAGACTAGATCAGAACAGAACAATGCCAGTGCGACAGCCTCCATTCTCTTTTGCTGGGGCCATGCGGAAAAGGGCGACCTTCAGCTGCAGAGTTTATGAAGGCGCTTCTGAATAGCACAGTACAAAGACCTGCATCTCTGCAGTCCAAAGCCCAGCGCCCTCATCGTGTGTGTGTTTCAAAGCCCTCAGAAGATTTGTGGGTGAATCATCAAGGGATTGATATTTCTTCCCAGCCATCCAATGCTTTGATGGGCAGATGAGCTTTTGTTTGTGGGTAAACTGGCTGTGTTTCTCCTTTCCCACGATACTTCGGTGCTCTTCTCTTATTCCCTTATATTGCTTCTCGGGTTTGGTTCATAAAATCCATTTTTTATCAGCAGTTTCCCATTTTTATTAGCTGTGTGTAGTCGCACTGTAATGCACAAGTATTGTTATCTTTACTGAGTAGATATTAGCTGTGAGACAACACTCTAATATCACCACATGTGTACAAACGCCCCTGCTCTGTATACTCCTTGTTTCGGTTACAGATGCCACCACCTTGTACTCGACAACAAAGGTCTATTCAGTGATTTAATTGGTGAACGTTCTGTTTGTGACACAAGGACCACTCAGACACGGTGACACTGTCCCACCACAAAATTGTGACAATCACTCATCAGTACCAACAAGCCTTCACACAACACAAATATATCTGCACCTTCAACCGCCGCAGGAATTGGTGTCTCCACTCAGAGATTACTTATGCCACCACTCCACATGCATCCTTCCCCTCTTTTTTCTCCTTCTCGTCCTCACTCACACAGTCACCTCTGTCTTGCTGTTGGTCACAAAGTAGGGCTGTGTGGGAAGGAAGTGTTGGCTGTGGCTCTGGCCTCTGGTCCCGTGAAGTTGGTTCGGCTCCAGCACGGTACACTGAGGCCTCTTGTGCCCGTAGGTCTTCCTCCGGCCCACTGTTTCGGTCCCGTCCCAGCCCTTCAGCCCCAATCCCATTGCATGCCCGGCTGCAATGGTGTTGGAACTGTACGCCAGTGGTCGGCCCATTGTAGCCGAGTTGGAGCCAATGGCCGTTTCAGCGGCCCTGGAGATACCCAGGGACGTGCCGCCTGGCATGGTCCCTGCCATGTGCGCCAGGGAGGTTGCCCCCAGTCCTGGCGGCTTGCTACTGTGGCTATGAATGTGAGTGTGTGCACTGTGAGAGCTGTGGGTAGCGTGGCTGTGGCTGCCTTTGGGTTTCTGGCCGTTGGGCTTCAGTCCACTTCCCCCAGCGCCTGCTATGTGCCGTTCTGTCGGGAGGGTGGAGACGGATGAGATGCTGGGCATCTCAGTGATATAGGTAGCCACTGGCTCTGGTGTCAGTGGACCCAGTGAGGTCATAGGGGTCATGGAGGTCATAGGAGTCATGGAGGTCATAGGAGTCATGGAGGTCATAGGGGTGAGGGAGGTCATGGGCGTCATTGAGGTCATGGGCGTCATAGATGTCATCTGCGTCATAGATGTCATCGGGGTCATCTGGGTGATGGTGGGGTTCATGGGGTTGGAGGTCATGGGGTTAGAAGCCATGGGGTTTGTGGTCATTGGGGGGGTCATCGACGTCATGTTGCCCATGGAGGGTCTGGAGTTGCCCATGGGCTGCAGAGGAAGGCCACCTTTCGTCGGCAGCTCCACCATCAGCCGTCGCTTGTTGTAGAGTTCACCGTTGTATTTGGCAGCTGACAGAAGAAACAGAAAAGTAACAAACATGTTAAGGTATTATAAGAGAGCTGCTGCAGTGCATGGCTGAACTGTAGGAATAAATCTGAAATAGGTGAAATAAAAAGTATAAAATTTCCCACGAGAATGTAGTGGAAAAAAAAAAGAGTTGTGTAACAGTTGAGTAACACCATTTAGTTACTTCATAGTTAGTAATTTAGGCAGCTCATCGTCAGTTGTGGAGAAACAATATCATCACATCATCTGTTTAGACACAGAGGAAGGAAACATGTGACTCATGAAGTAGAAATGCAAATAGAAAAACAAACTGAGAAACAAAAGCATGTACACCAGCAAAAGTTTGGATAGAAACCATCCTGTCCCTTTTTTACTCCCACATTCTGAAAAGGTCACATAACAAACTCGTCTTATATTCTAACTTTGTTAGTCAGCCTGTTCTCATCCAAGTGACCAACCTGGCTGTGAGGGCTACTGTAAACGCCTGCATACAGAGACCTGTCGTGCCACTGGAGGAGTAAAATCAAAAGGAGAGCCCAGATTGTCTCATCCACCTCGCCTCTTCCTCCCATATGAAGCCAAAAAAAAACATCTTATTTCTGGAGTCACTATGATAAAAAAGAGAAGATCTGATCGAGACATCTAGATTGCTGTGGTTTCAATGTGGCTAGTTCTCAAGAAAGTAGGGATGAAGACATGAAGGTTGAAGAAGAAAACCCTTATTAAAAAGTCACAAGACAAATGGGTGTAAGGAGTTTAAGGGGTCACATTGTGCCCTATTTTAATGTGTCTTTGTGATGCAGCACCTCTGTGTTTCCCTGGATTTCTAAACATATTTGTGTGCTTCTTTTCCCTCTGAAGACTCAGGTTTAATGCCTCGCTCTCTGCCAGTCACTGTCACTAAGCCACGGTTTCTCTTATCACAGAGAAATGTGACCTTTTTTGCCGTCGCTCACAGTCGAGTCATTACTCTTTAGGCCTTGTTGCCTCCACGTCCTTGAAGATAAAGTTAACACACTCAGCGAGTTTGCTTTGCCGCTGTAACTATAAATCTACTTTATCGCTCTATGAACGGGAGAGAGAAACGAGCGAACGGCTGCGTGAAGGGATAGCAGGGAGGTAGCGGATGAGGGGTTGAGGGGGGGGAGGAAGAGCGCCGTCTCACCCGCCGAGCTGCCGCTAGACCGCCCCTGGGGATCAAACTTGCTCAGGCGACAGGTGAATCAATCCGATGGCAGTCAGCTCAACAGTGCACATATCCAGCGGCGTACGTGAGTAGAAATGGAAAATACCGCTGTTCCACAGTGTGGGCTTTGCATGCCTCTGACTGTGAAAGGCCAGCTTCCCACTGAGATTAACATTATGCATCAGGAAGGAATCAGACCCAGCTTTTCTGAAGAGCTCCATCATCAATAACATGAAGACTTCACTAGGATTAGTCCGACTTGACAGACTACTTTGTATTAGCCAGCTCTCTACTACCAAGGTGATGGTTTTATTTAATCATTATCCTACGAAACACAGAGTTCTTTGATAGGTCTATGATTTATTCTTGCAATTCGACTTTGCCAATTAAACAATGTGTGTTCCCATTGATTAATATCATGGTTTGCCCACATGGTAAAAATACCAATTTATCAGAGTCTGGGAGAACTCCAAAGCACCAACATGTACTTGTGTCATTTTAAGAGACCAGACGTCCCCAGAAAGAAAAATAGAATTTTAATTATTTTTATTAATTTATTTTTTACTACTCCCCAAAAAGTCTCCAAACAGGTCAGACGTAGTTTAGGGCATTAAAAGGTTAATATCTGTCAAACTCTGATTACTGCCACACTTGGTACATTCTGATGCCTTCTGCTTTAAAAGATCTGGGACCTCCTGATGTCAACGGATGACATAGAGGTGATATTATTCTTGTTGCTCGATCTGTGGCTTTTTGCCACAGAAAAGGTGGAACAATAGAGCTAGAAACTGATACATGTGGAGATATGAAACACAGCTGAAAAGCAAAGTGAAAGTTACAAAAGCCAATGCGAAAGTATAAAGCTGAACACCAGCGGCTACCAAGAGATGGTGTCTAATGGTGAGGTAATGCTTTATATGTGGTCTATGTGGACTGAGCCTCCACTTAAATGATGTAGAATGATAGAGGCCAAAGATCTTATTCGATGTCACTTTTGTTGGTGCATGGGGTTTACTTTAGGCTCTGTGTATGAGTCACAACTCTCCCTAGTACCAATCAGTGGTCCACAGTGAAATTTCATACCGACTCAGCCAGGTTAGAACGCAGCGGAGGTGGTACCAAAAAAAAAAGTACAGGTACCAGTTACAATCCCCAGTGGAAGCTTCACTGATTGTACATATCCTGACCAAAGAAAATAAAATCCTCCCTTTGAGCAGTAATCTACACCTGGCTTTTCTGCCACTGTCCATAATAATATATATTATAAAGCCTAAATATTTCTTAAAATAAATGTTTATTTGCAACATAGTATGAAAACTATTACATGATTAAAAACTAATTTATTTGAGTATAAAAAATGTCTTTGTTTTGAATGTCTGGGGTTACCAGAAATTTGGGATGTTAAAATGGGGTCACAAACCAAAACAGGTTGAGAACCACTGTATTACACCATTACGCTGCCCAGACAAAAACAAACACATTAAACACTTAAAATGCTAACCTGTGAAGAAATACAACTGGCTTTTTCACCTTTTTTTTTCTTTTAATTCAATGCTTTGTACATTTTTTTTTCCTAGTCCACTAATTGAAGTAATAATATCCCATAGTATCTGTGGCCAGATACTTGTCACACTCAGAAACTTGCATTAGTTCTACATTCATGGGACAGGTTTGGTCTTTATTTTCATTAAACATGAGCGGCTGTGTTCTTTAGCAGGAGGACAGATAATGTGAATATATTTAGTGTTGACCCAGAATGTGAGCTGTAATCTGAACCGCTGCGCTGCTAAATATCCAAAAACACGGGGCAAAAGTGAACATCTGTCCATATCATGTGCTTTTACAGGAAATGCAAATTTCTGCTAGTGATTTGTGTATCAAACGCACTGCAGAATTTTACGTCTCAGTTTCAAGTATTTTAAGAGTATTGCTTCTTGTTGTGCCAGCCTAATAAACAAAGACGCCTGAAAATTTCTATTTGTGTCTCAGACTCATTTGCATGTAAAGAGGATTCTGGAAGATTAAATCACAGCTGCGGTGTGAGGATATATGGTTGCAATCTACATTCTAATCAAAAAACTTAGGTTTTATTTTCTTTAGAAAAAAAAATAATAATTTAATACGGATAAAGATGTTTTGCTAAGAGGGATTTGAGCAACAGATGGAGTTTGTGGTGGTTGTATTCATGGACACAAACAGTGAGGACATTGCACACCTCTAAGACAACTAGTTGTATGGAGCAGCTGTGCAACAACAAACGATGAATGTGAGTAGGACGATGCAGGACAGGAACTAGACTCATCCAAAACAGACATAAAAGTTTAAAAGTTCCAGCCAAGCAGTACAACTTTAACACAAAGACACAATGGTTTGCAACCAATGTCTTGATGTATATTACTCCATGAATAGATATATTTGTTCTACCTATATGCATTTTGCAATAGGTATATGTTCTTTATGTATATTCTACATCAGGGGTCTCAAACTCATTTAGTTCAGGGACCACATTCAGCCAAATTTGACCTGAAGTGGGC
>JAPTGZ010000012.1:6227983-6245060 GCA_029814645.1 Fowleria isostigma
AGAAAAGAAGGCTAAATTGTAATTATGTGCCTTATATTATTGTTTTCCTTCAATAAAAATGTTTTTGGAAAAAAAAATAAAATAAAAAAAATTAAAAAAAAAATAAGTAGATAAAATATACACACAGAACTCACGCACTAAAAGACTTATCCAAACACGAACATAACAACACGAAATTAAAGAACCACCTGGCAACTATGATACGATTGAAATGATACTGTGGGTACTGGACATTTTACTCATTGTGTTCTGTTTTATGTGCAGGGGTTCAAGGAGGGTTTTGAGTTTACGTTTATTTCGCGATCTCCCCGTAAGCATCTTGCAACCCCCCTGGAGGGCGGGGTCCTGACCCCCACTTTAGGAGTCCTCTATAGCTCTATGCTAAAAAGCAATGAATGTAAGAACCACAACAATCAGTCAATTAATCAATGAATCATCAACTATTAAAATGTTTTAACAGATTCTTAAGAGTGTTTTCTGATTTCCTTGCTTCTCTATGACAATATAATTAATACCTATGCATATTTAACATAAAAAAGATTTGATGATAATGTTTATTATTTGAAAACATAATCAGCATTTTCTAACATTTCACAATCAATCAATCAATCAAAATACTTACTTAATATCAGAAGGAAATTCTTGGGTGTTTCAGTCCTTTAAGAATAATAAAAAATTGTGGGAATGAATTTCCAATACAATAGAAGAGTATATATAAATGAATATATATATAAAGCTCATATAGCTATGAATATATTTATGTATACACTAAATATACAGTACATATTTATACATATTGACACAAATATATACTTAATGTTATACTTAGGCAAAAAAAAAATATATATACATATCATTAAACTATGTAACAGCTTCCTCCGAATCTATTTTTGGATACAAAGTGCTATTAATGTGCAATGTTGCAATAATTATACATTTGTAGGTATTTTAATTTGGTCTTAGCTCATTGTGTTCTGTATTCTGGAGTGTTCTTATGAAATCCATTGAGATCCATTGTATACGCTTTGAGTATGCCTTAATAAAAGAGTGCTATATACATTTAACCATTATTATTATTATTATTATTATTATTATTATTATTATTATTATTATTATTATCATTATTATTATTAAATCTGTGGGTTTTTTTTTTCTTTCATTGACCATAGTGATTTTGTTCATCATCACCACATCATGATCAAAATGTTAGGCCATCAGCAATAATTTTACTTTTGCCAGTAAAACCCATGGAGTTAATTTAATGACAGTGGATGAGACATCTGGTTTATGTTCAGTTAATGATATATTTTTGCATAAAAAGTCACTTTGTCTTGAGTTTTTCTGTTTTTAATTAAATAACCCTTAACTTTAATCTGAGCTTTTATAAACATCTACATGATCAGTCAATGAAATATAGGAAAATACCTGATGTTCAATTAAAAAAAAACCACAAAATAGAGGATAATGTAAAATAAACGGTGCTACATCACTTAAGGAAGGTTAAATAAAGAGAAATATTCATTTGGGAACTGACACAGAAGTAGCACTGGGTCTTTACGGGTTAGGAAAAAAGCAAATAAACAAACAAAACTGAAAAACCTGGCATTTTCTTTGAAGCATTTCCATGCATGTCCTCAACGGAGAACAGCACCATTTAAGAGCTCATTATGTAATACGTGGAGACCCTCTTGACATTACTTGTTGTCAAGAGCAATTAAAGCATTTTAGGAACACAATGAATCACTGTTCACTGAGGGAAGGAATGTTTACTACCACTGCCAAGGTTATGTGATCGCTGGCATTTGTCTCTGTGTCAGTCTGTCGGGTTACGTAAAAACTACAACACTGGTTTTCATCAAACTTGGTTCCACTGTGTCCTCCAGAACTGGGGGCAGATCTGCACCAATGAAAGGCAATTGTTGGTTGTTTTTTTTTTGAATTTCCATCCAAATGCAGAAATTCAGCCTGATGAAGATAGCTGCAAAGTGACATTAAAATTGTGTTAGTTCTTGAGAATAATGTGTGAATCATATCAGTGAAAAGCAGCAGGAGGTGGAAATAGAAGAACTGAAAACAGACACCTTTCTTCCTCTCTCTCTACACTCAGATCGGAAGACTGATTATAAAGGTAGATCATACAGTGTTATGATGAATGGTGCATGGAACTGTTAAGTGAAAATATCCCAGTTAAAGGAGTGATATTTTGCTTTTTTTAAGTGGAATTAAGGTGACACAGTGGTGCAGTGGTTAGCACTCATGCCTCACAGCAAGAAGGTCCCAGGTTCTATTCCAACACCAGTCGATGGGTGGGACCTTTCTGTGTGGAGTTTGCATGTTCTCTCTATGTCTGCGTGGGTTTTCTCCAGGTACTTCGGTTTCCTCCCACCATCCAAACACATGCACTGATAAGTTAATTGGTTAAATTAAATTGTCCATAGGTGTGAATGTGAGAGTGGTTGTTTGTCTCTATATAGCCCCTTTCCCACTGGCCAAAAAACGTGTTTAAACCCACTAACAATGGGCTTTTGGTGACAATGGGAAAGGCGCACCGACCCGCGTCGACCCGCGTCAAATGACTCGGCTAGTGACACGGGTTAAAATCGCCAGACGCAGTTCAACCCGCTAGTTTACGTAACAACATAGAGCGTTGCGTGATGCGTCATAACATGGCGCCAGTCACGTCTTATATCACACGCCACAACAAAGCTCTGCTTGCATTCGAATCAAGACTGGATTGAGAAACATGTCACAGCATTGGCAAGATAATGAGATTCGTGAACGGCCATTTTGAGGACGAACAAAAAAGAAAGGACACTGACCAGCGCCTGACTCGCTTCCATGTTGCTCTCTATTGTTTACTTCCTTGAATTCTGTCGCACTTGTGATATCATCATCATCGTGATCCCAGCGTGGTGATGTCACCAGACGCACAGCGGGGGAAGCGGAGGCCACGCAGCTTGCCAGGGCGGGGACAGACACGGCTTTTTTTGGTCAATGGAGAAAGGCCAAATGCCGAGTGTTCGCGGGTCAATGCAGGTTTTAAAAACACAGATCGACCCGCTAATCTTAGTGGAAAAGCGGCATTAGTCAGCCCATGAACTGGCGAAATGTCCAGGGTGTACCCCGCCTTCACTCTTAAGTAGCTGGGATAGGCTCCATGTGACCCTCATGACCCTATGAGGATAAAGCAGGTTCAGAAAATGAATGAATAAATAGAATTACGTATTTTAAAACATTTCCCTGTAGTCGACATAAACTGTAAATGCTATGTTTGGATCTGAATTCTTAATTCCCCGTGTGCTTGTATGTAATTAAGGCACAGGGGACTATTGTTCATCACAGTGACTTAAGAGTTATACAAAAACTTTGGCAAAAAATGCATCCCAGAGTGTTGGAAATAGACCAGAACCTATTCTTACAAAAATGTGCAGCCTGGTCTCCAAAGATGTGTTTTAATCTGGATTGACATTCCAATGCACTGATTTTGTTAAAGTTGCAAAAAACAAACAAAAACAAAAAAAAAAAATGCCAAATTTGTACATCCAAAATTAATTGGGCCATTTTGAAGTGGCTACTATTCCCACACAATTGAGTCTAAAATCAGACAAATGTGTGGCCCGGCCCAAAGGTTATATAAGTAACACATCTTAACAATGTTTCTAACGGTTTCCACATAAGAACACCACACCAAACTCCATTTACATACAATGGGAACAGAATGCTGACAGCTGATTGGCTGAAATCATCGCCCGCTCTAACTTAGAGTGGAAAGGGTTGGGTTTTATGTTAGAAAATCTACAAACAACTCTTCATAACTCTCATATTTTTGGGGTTTCACCAACAATTTATGCATCAAAATGTTGGAAAAACTTTCTTTCAAAAACTATAACATTTTAATCTGACATTTCGTTTTTGATCTACAGACGTCTAAATGCACAGTGACCATTTTTCTCTCATTCACTCCGATGTTACTCAGATCCAGACTTTATAACCAGTCCATCTTTGGTACTATTTCTTGCTTTTACATTGCACATAGTCACAAGTCCACCAATCCAGCATGAGGCAAACACACGGGTTACATATACTTTAGGAAATGTAGGAAAGTGTTATAATCCCTCAACACAAGAGTCACTTTAACAGGCTTGAAAAAGGAAATTATTCAATAAGTGACTCCAAGACTTTTACTTCTACAGAAAATGTTCATTGTACATGTTGCAAAATATTGGTTATTGTTTCCATGACCAGCTAATAATCATCACTGACCTGGGAACATTTATTAGTCAATCTCCTACTAAGCATGGAGGATGGGGGGGGCCAAAACGGTCAGCGTCTGTATTCCTTAACAACATGCTATGTTGTTTGCTAACTGGCTAAAAGGTTATCCAGTAAAGATACTTGTGAAGGCTCAGAGGACAAGTACCGCCTTGTCCTCCTCAGAGTAAAACCTGAATTAATGGAGCAGTATACCGGTGGGTGACACTTTCATTGCTGACTCAGTATCTTTACAGAAATTGAGCAGCGCCATAAACCTCACCTGGGTTGAGTTCATCCGTTAACTGTCTTTGAGGGGCTTGATGACTTTGCTCAATCCATCAGGTAAACCTTCTGAGTAACTGGTTCGAAGGATTGGTGGAACATTTTAGAACAGTTTATCCATGATTTAGCAGGTTTTAAATTTAATCCCTGTTGCTCCACCTCAATATTAAAAAGGTAAATATTATATTTTTCTCACACTCTGCTGTTAAAATCTCCAGCATATTATCAAATTACCATACTATGGAGACATCCAAGGCTGCTTTTCATTTTATTTAGCAATAAATTATGCTATATTTTGGAAATAAATCCTTATACTCTGCTTGCACCACTGAACAACACAGGAATCATTCCTGCCTGTGGCCATCAGACTGTTAACTCCATCTTATAACCCCATAATTATCATCACATACAACTATAGATTATATCAGGGCTCCCACTCTTTCCTCTGAACTTATTTTCCAGGACATTTTCAGCCACTACAGAGACAAGTTATCACGTCATACACTAATCTATTCCCCCTCGTTCTTTGGAAGTGTTTTTTTCTACAGTTGGAACATGCATTTACCCAGACTGTTTCTATATTTATTACGCAGACATTTGATGTGCATCTGACTTTCTCTCCTGTACTTCATCTAAAAATATTTGTATATTTTCAAAAAAAATCACTGAAAAACTATTTTGTTTCATCTCAGTTTAAGTACACAAGGTCAAAAGGCACGGGGAGGATCAAGAATTTTCCAAGATAACTTAACTGCTTCCAGGACATTTGACTTTTTAAAAAATTTTTCCATATGTTTTAAATGACTGGAAGAAGAAAATAATCTTTATTTTTGTCAGTAGATTATCACAAGTACACACACTGAAATTTTTCCTCTGCTTTTAACCCATCACTAGATTATGCATCACACAGACTGCATGCCAGGAGCAGTGGGCTAGCCATATCAGGTGCCCAGGGAGCAAAATGGGGGGGAGGGTTAAGTGCCTTGCTCAAGGGCACATCAGCCAACAACTCTCCGCCAGTGCAGGGAATTGAACTGGTGATCCTTCAGTCAAAAGCCAACTCTCTTGCCATCTCAGCTATGGTTGCCCCCCCAAAAAAGTGGGTCAACTGTTTTATGAGACGCATGGGAATCCTGCATATGTATATTTCTGTAATTATCATACTAATAATACATTATCTTGTACATATTGCACAAATTTCTGAGTCTTAGAGTGTCTTGGTATGTATATTTTGTATATATTTATGGGGGGTCTGTGCCGCTTGTACCTCAGTATGCACAGAGGGGGAAATGAAACTTAACAGGCGTTCATAATTCTTCTACGTCTCCTGCTGTTGTGAAGCATTTACCTTTTCCTTACCTCCTAAAACTTCGTAAATTTTGTTTTGAGGGGGCAGGACTTGTTTACGGGGGCATTGCCAGCTTTTGGCTTCTCCATAAACTGGCTCTGATACCGATATGTCGGGACTGTAGCTTGTAAATGTGGCATTCCTGGTTTTGTCTTCATATCCCATCATGTAGCATTGTGCTTCTTTGATTGTAAGGCAACCGTATTCCAAAATGACTAATATCTCCGAAAATTTTGGGCCTACCAAGTTGCTGAGATATTTAATGTGGAGACAGGAGTATTTTTTCAACTGTAGGTACCAAATTGGTCAGGTAAGAACGTCTACATTTGTCAGAATCATGCTGACTCATACATACACAGATGCTGAGCCCTTCCAGTATTATAATATATATAATTTTTTGAGAGCATTATATATGTATATTTAATTTTTTTCTTTTTTGTTGTATTGATAATTTCTTTCCTGCTATTTTTTATTATACTTGAATAGAGTGACTGCAATACCCAATAAAAGATTAATAAAGTAATCTGATTCTGACATCTTGCATTTACTCCTGAGATTCCTAGCTCGGCCAATACCCATTAAACTGAAATCCTCAGTTGTGTGCGTTGTATGTTTAGGGAAAATTTAATCTTCTGGCGAGATTTTCTTCACCATGTGTTGAAAATGTTAGTGATGGGATCATTATATCACCTCCTGGTATATCACGTCGTTACCAATTTCAAACATACAAATAAAACAAAGCTGTTAACTCTAAATACAGGGTGTGTCAATCTTCCTCAGGGAAATCTGTGTGTGCTGTTAGCAGCTCATTACAGTAACAAAGAACTTAAATGCATAACCGTGCAAACCGAAACAGAGCCAAAACACTAACAGTCACCACTTAACTAGATACACACTGTTCCCTACCTTACCTAGAGTGTTTATACAGATCCAGGCAGCGCTAAATGGTTTCTTTGGTTGAAGGCTTCGCCATATTTGAGTGGATGATTGTTAGGTGTTTGTTGTGTTGTTCCTGTTCCCTGGATACGTCCACTTTCTTCGACCATAATAAAATCTGGCCTGTGGCATTTTGGCCTTAATTAGTTCACACGGTCTGTTTTGTTTATTTGCATTTTTAAGACTCCTCAGCATCTGTCAGACTGTATGATCCAGATCTACACACAGACACCACACGCCTGTCATTACTGTCCTGCTGCAAATGCGTTAGAAAACCACCAGCTGCTTTTTCTTCCCCTGTATTGTTTTTGTCTGGCTAGGCCTTAGAGATTTTGCTCTGCATTTATTGGAGCTGAAGAGCCGGATGACAATGTGTATTTTTTTTATTTTTTTTTTTAAATTCATTGAGCATAAATTTGACAAACCCCCTCCTCTAAAACACCCCCCCCCCCCAACAACACTGCATCTGAGTTCTTTTGCCAGAATGAAATATACTGTATCCTCACTGACATTGATAGGCCTTTTCCAGCAATATGGAACAGGAACCCAATTTCAAACTGTTCACAGAATTTCACCAAAAATAAATTGGTTCAGAACCCGGAACCTAAAAATAGTCGATTCTCCCTTGAGCTGAAGAGTGAACTGTTGTGGCTGAATGATGCTCCACAGGTTAGAGAGAGAGGAAGGAGATCATGGGAATACAGCAGAACTTGAAAGTTTTGAGAAAAAGAATGTCATAAGTGCTGGTACTGATGGTTAGAATGGTTTTACTCAAAATCTGTGCAAATGTGGGCATATAGAACCAGAACTCATCACTAGTACTGATATCTTTTAGGACTTCAGTGAAAGAAACCAGTATAATGCAAAAACTGAACATTCTTAAAGGTTCACTGGGAAATATTTAGTCAAATCTAGTGATGAAGTTGTCTGTACTGGGCTTGTTCACTAAGGCACAACATTTGTACATAAAAATATTCAAAAACAACCTACAAGTGTCACTGATGTGTTTACGATTAAGAATTATGTCAAAGATACACATGTGTACTGCAGAGATCTCAACTGAATTAACTTCTAACCAAACAGTTGCTGAAAAAATTATTAGACCATCAAAAGTCATCAAAAACATTGGTTATGCAATCAAGCACTAACTCCTGTGTGTATCATGTGACTAAAACAGACAGAAAAGAAAACATGGATGTGGCATGGTTTTCATGATAAATGGATAGATACCAGCTCTGAAATTAAACTCTTATGAGATAATATTGCCCAAACAAATGGACTTGTAGTTTTACCAGACATTAAAATGAACAATTGATTGACAAAAACATAGGGTGGTCTAATAATTTTGTCCGTTACTGTAGGTCAACATGTCAAAGTAAATCTATGCGACCACTAGAGGGAGAAGGGAGTCACTTTGTTTAATCTCATATGTTGATGAAAACTAAAGCCAAGGCCAATTTGACAAGAACGATAGAGAAACAACTTTTAATAGTAAATAAAAATAAATCTAAATAATGAATGTTAGAGGTACTGTTGTTTTCACCACTGCAAACGGCTCTAAATTAAAAGTATGGAGTTTGACGCTAAAATTACAGTGTTACGTCTACATGGGTAAGTTTGATTATAAAGCACGTGGCGCGTAAAGGTACTATGTTATGTTGTCCAGGGTTCCTACAGGTTTCTACAAGTAAAATTTAAGACTAAGATCTTTTTAAGACTACTTAGTACAGAATTTAGCCATACTGGCAAAAATGTATGACTCCTAGAAATTAGGAAAATGTATTTATTTACTCCAATGGCTTGAGTCACACAATTCCTAGTCATTTCTCACCGGGGGCTCCAAAGTCAGCCAGCAATAATTGGTTCCTAATTTCAATATAAATTGTCGGGTTGGAACGGGTGGAACTGAGTCAACTCATGTTACTTTCTTTGCAGCTTGAACGTTTAACAGACACATTCAAACACAATAAAGTGACCAAGTTTATGGCAACATAACTAAAGACCTATCATATCAAATGTAATACCTTTTAAAGACTTTTGTTAAAGGTATTAAATCCAGATTTTTAAATCCAATACATTCAAGACTTTTTAGGACCCTGCTGGAACCCTCCCTGGTTGCCGTGTTTACTGCCATTTGTTGATCCACGCTTCAAAATAAACTGTGACAGTTCTGAACTTGTTTGAACAGTTCCAAACAGATCTTTAGTGCAGCTACTGAAAACATAAACTGTACAGAAAATGGAAGCAATTTATGGTTTCACTGTGGCTGTTTTCTGTTTAAATAAGAAGGAGGCTAACAGAACTAGAATGTAAACCAGTGGTTCTCAAAACTTTTTAAAGTTGAGTACCCCTGAAATAAACTTTTTAGCCGAGTACCCCCAACTCTTCAGCATTTTTTTTTTTTTGCCATGAATAGAATAGAACTTTATTGTCATTGTAAACACAATGAAATTTCATTTTAGCAACTCTTCAGTACCGTATCATAAAAAACAACACACTTCTAAAAACAACACCTCATAAAAAGGACATGTTTTATTGAAAAAATTAGGCAAAATTTGTGTTTTTTATTTTAAAATCTTTGTAAACAAACAACATATATTTACCTTAAAACTAACAAATCTATACAAGTAAATTTTGTGTGCAAAATATGAATTGAAGAGTGCTCTCTTTCATTGATAACAAAAATAAATGAATTAGTCGCTGATAATAAATGAACCTTTCATTAACACAAAATAATAAGTCAAATAAATTAATTTTTAATAATATAAAATAGAAATGTTCTTAAAATGTTACCAAAGCTAGGGGGGGGCTCCGCTATAGAAATAAAATGAGGTCAGAAGTGTCAACTTTATTATATGAATGCATTTATTGTGCTGTATTGTTATTTATTTTGTTTTCAGTTCAGTAGATGATGACTTATTTAATATATTTTTCCAAAATATCAAGTACCCCTTGGGCTTCCTACAAGTACCCCTGGGGGTATGCATACCCCTATTTCAGACAGACTGATGTAAACTATCAGCTCATGACAGGAGCTGATACCATAGTACAGTTCTGTGTGAACAGTGAGTGTCTTAAATCTCAGATTTAATGAGGCGTCAACTTACCTTAAAGTTTGGTTGCGCAAAGCATCGTGCGACAGCAATCATAGAAGCAGTGAGAGGGCCAGAGACACCAATGGTGGTCAGGAACTCAGAGATATTGGGTGTCAGACGGAATGGAACGGGCCGGTTGGCATCCAGGTCACCTGTGGCGTCATTTATGTCAAAGCGGAAGTAGGAAACATTCAATTTGCCCGTGTCCTGGAAGCAGAGGGCGAGAGTAATGTGTGTAAATTAGGGAGAACAAGTTAAATAAAGCAACAGCATTATTCACCAGTGTCTGCTCATGGGCACATAAAAAAAAGAAAAATTATTTCACAACACTCTGTACTCCTGTGTTGTTTAAATTCATCTTTGCTCTATAAGGAAAGGCTGGGGCAGGTATATAACAAGCTCACACAGATGAAATGGCTGCTGTTATTGATCTGCCTGCCCCAGACACAGTAACACGTCAAACTATCAGCAGCAGAACATCTATAATCCTCAATGCACCCCCTCCTCTCCACTGTCACTCCCTGCTGACTTAAATATATACAGCCAAGTTTTCATCTTTAAGCCTGCATTTATGTGCAAAAGGACTGCTACACGAGTGGCCAATCTGAAGAGATAAGCTCCCTTATATGAAAAGGTGAGTAGCTCTGACAGATTTATAGCAGAGCATTTCAATCCTCTGTCTCCCTTCTTCCCCTCCCACCATCCTCCATCTATAACTCGCCCCTTCTCTCTTTTTCTCTCCCGCTGTCGTTTTCTCATTGAGGCCCTAGTAGAGGTCCTCTAGGCAGTGGGCTAGGACACCAGCAAACCCCCAGGAGGTTCCGATAAGCCCGCAGACAGTTGGCGGTGGAGGCAGAATGCTAATCAGCTCACTGGTGACCAGCGATGGCTTTATTTTGGGAGCTGGTAAAAATGTAATGATGCAACATTAGTGTGTCACATAAAGTGATGGGCGACTGTGAACTGAGGCTGTGAGAAATGACAGATACGAGGTAATTTTCCAGACAAATGTCACCAATTGCAGAAGAGATACAGTGGTAATTATACAAAAGGAAATTCAACAGATTCTCAGGAGGTTATGTGGAGGCAGATAGCTCTACTTGTGAAGACAGCTGCTGAAAAAAATTAAGTCTTTAACTGAATTACAGCCTGATGACAAGATGGATTTCACAAACACAATGCCTTTGTTTTGCTGAAGCTTTATAGCATCACTTTATACTTTCTAATTCGAAAGGAGGAGGCGGCATCTATTTAGGCAGGGTGGGGCACAGTGTTATGGCTGTGATGTCCTGTCCTTGCACTCTCTCTGTTTGTGTGTGTGTTTTTTATGTGTGTACACTCTCCGCTCCGTAATCCTCCTGTGTCTAATGGGATCTGCGGAGTGGAACAGGCAGAGAGGGGGCTTAATACCAGCGCTTAGCTGCCCAGAGGAACGCCTGTCAGCAAAGGCCGATTAGGATCAGAGGGGAGGGGTGGCCGACTGACACAATCATCTTTAATAATGACTTTGAGAAAGCTGTCTGCAGACCCTGAGTGCCAGACGGATGCGTGCAGAGTGAGAGGCACACACAAACACAGCTTCTTCAAATTGAAACGTCTTTGATAGCTGTAGAGCCGCGGGACTGAATATAACGTTCTGTCAAAACATCCTTCGCATTGACAGCGGCTGGCTGACTGATAGGCCAAGCGTGAATGTCATTGGGGAGAATGGTAATTCATACAGCCAGATATGGAGAGGGTAATAGTGATCTCTTAATGCATCTTTGTATGAGTGTATATCTATTGAATTAGCCACTTGCCCTTGGCAGTAACACATGTCTATGTGGGTCTCTTACCTGTGCTATCTGCAGCATCTCGGGGTTCAGCCTGTTCAGGTGGAGCATGAACTCAGCCAGGCCAATGAGAGCCAGCTGGATGGTGAACATCTTGCGGAAAGTCCAGTAATCAGTGGCGTTGGGGAAGGTGTGGAGAGCCCACTCCTTCAACATGCTGCGAGGCACCATGTTCCCCTGCACCTCCTTCAAAATGTCCCGCAGAACCTGAGGTGGAGAGAAAGACAGGAGAAGTTAGGGAAGATAATGTCCAAAAATTGAAAGCCAAAACTGAGCAGATGAAATTCAATGGGCCAAATCCTGCATAGTTGTTTGTGATGGATTTCTTTTATGCCACAGCTAATTTTTTTATTTAAGGCTGTGTGATTTGACAAATATTTTGTGATGACAGAAAATAATCCTGTAACAGGAGGACTGTAATCTGTTAACACAAAACAAGGAGGTTGTACCTGAAAAGGATCTATTTCTGTTGCATAAATGTGTTTGTAAATGTATGACACAAACCAGAAAATCAATATTTTGCACATTACACTCCAAAGAAGATCCCAGATCAGACAACTACACCAACTTATTTTAAATATTCAAAATTATTAAGAGTGGTTTCTACAGTTTTGTCCATCGTCATACTTTAAGCCTCTATTAATTTGTTTGCAACTATAATTGAAAAGTTCTTTCTGTTTATCTTTTTAACTAAATGGTATATTTTCTTATATGGTTAACTGAAAATTTGCATTATTTTAACTAAAGAGAAAAATAATCAAATAAGAGTCACTCAAAATATGATAAGAAATAGGCTTTTCTTGGTAGAAACAAATTATTGCTAATCTGGGATGACATAACCACTACTGGTACAGCCCATAAACCAAAAACAGACATCTAGAGATAAGGATTTTCCATCTAACACAATAATTTTCATCAGGTTTTTCCATTTGAGGATCAGAGTATAGAGAGGGTCAGCAAGCACGCAAGAGACATCTGTAATAGATGAAGCACAGATGGAGTTTTCTTCACCATCAAAAAATGTTCAAAGAAAAGACTGCAATGCAAAATTTTATTCCAGGCACAAACGATACAAAAGAAAATCCAATTTTTTCAGGAACTGATTTTGATGGATTGTTTGGTTGATAACAAGCCCCTACGAGAAGCTGCCTTGATTTCAAAGTCTGAAAACCGAAATCAAAAGTGAAAGAGTGATGAATATAGCAAGTACTCAAGTAGAATAGGAGGAGCATCTATTATAAACTGACTGAGAAATAAGTTTGGCTGACCAACTGACAAAGGCCCGAACAAATCAAACCTTTTGAGTTTTGCCAGACAAACCTCAACTCAGGTAGAATTTAGTCTGGCTTCTGGACGATTCTGTGAATTTAGAATTCCGTGTAGTGTTGTGTAGGTATATAGTTCTGTGGTCGTCTCAGTACCTGGTGGCTGGCCTGTGTGCCTCTGGCCTGCACAGTTGCCAGACGGTCATAATATCTTGAAATGGGGTTGTCATGCTCAATTCCCTTCTTGGCACAGCGCTGTTTGTAGATTTCCACCAGTGACAGAGATGAAGGGTTGTCTTCCACCAGCCGCATCTGAGGCGACACTGCCACCACTCGGGGCACTAGACAGATGAGAGAGAGGAAGAAGACAGGATACAGGTGGGAAGGAGACGGAGCAGGAGGAAATAAAATGGAGGGTAGCCCAGGAGGAGTGGAGTGGGAGGAAGGAGGTAAGGAAGAGGCAAAACTGAGTCAGTAACAAACAAACTGAAAATATTTGGTTGTGCTCAAGCAAACACTCTCTGTTTCACCACAGTGTAAACCACAGATCTAAACCTACAACCAAAATACTCCAGAGTTTGGAAACGTCTGCGCTGAAGGCTTAACCATCGATCAACACCAAGCAGGGTCACAGGAGGTAAAAGGCAGAGGATGGGTGACGCACTCAAAGCAGTCTAAACATTTACATATACTGGCAGCCCAAATCAAATCAATATCCACCATTCCAGTTGGGAGGAAATGGGTTGGAAGGGACTGCTGAATTCCCCGTCCATATTTCCTCTTAAACAAACCAATCAAGTGTATAAATGGAGAGTGGGCAAACATCTGGGTGGAGGTAAACCACAGGGGGATGACAGGAGAGGAAATAGTGCTTGAAAGCAAATTGAAATTGCATGGCAAGAGAAACAGACACATCTTGGAAGAGGGTGAGGAAAGGAAGAGGTGGACGTCAATTGTTCTTACTGCACTTAAACCTAAGTTGTATTTGAATTAGTGTAATTTCTTGAACTTGCATTAGCATTGGGTTTAAGTATTGGGTTTGGAAAGAGGAAAAAACAGTCTTTGAAAAAGATTTTAAGTGCTCAGAGCTTCAGTAAGTTATAGTTTTGGCATTATTGGACAAAAATCCACAATTAAGGCTCATTTATGCTCACATTACATATGTAAATAGGTACGTCCATTTCTAGTTGTCATGCATCACTGCTTTCATACTTCCATGCATCCTATATGTTAAAATGAGTATTTCTCAATCAAGCCACCAGAGGGCGCCACTCTTAGTTACTATACTGACCGAATTCCACAAAGAAAAGGTAAGTGTTTTGAGAAAAAAAAGTCAATAATAATCCAGTAATGACAATGGACGTTTTAATAATGTGGATACTAAAGTTAACATTGAGAAGGGTAGTTGTCATAAATATGTTGGTGGTTTTTTACTAACTCATATAATTGGTCTTTGAAAGTCCCTATTTATGGAAATGATTCTTTTCAAATCTCATCACTGCCTCCACAGTTCCTGGTGGTACTGCTCTATTTCGTCTGTCCGGGTGCGCATCTGCAAGCTCCCGGAAAATGAACTGAATTATGCATGTGATGTATGCAGTGGACGGACAGAACGCTCCATCCATATCTGTCTGCGTCTTTAACGTAGCGCATAAATGAGCCCTTAAAAGATTTGACAGAACTCTCCACCACCTCCTTTAGACTGAGGGTGGGTTAATTATCCGTCAACTTAAATTACCAGTCACTGGTGAGATTCTATCAGACATAATTCTATTGCTTCTCTGTCACAGCTGCAACACGGTAGCTCCCATAACTGTGATATTAAAACTTAAGTTTTCCATAAACCATCAGGTCATATATCTTTATATTTAGTCTCATGATTTGGACTGAGAAGAGACAACAACAGAAGCAAGGTGTATTTAAGTTCTCCAAATCTTGTTTCTACAGCTTTAATGGGAGACAGAGAGAGCCTTTCAAGATCTTAAAAAGGAGTAATGTTTTGGTTTTTTAAACTGAATTATGCACTTTAAAACATTTCCCCTGTGGTCTACATAAACTGTAAATGCTATGCTTAGGTGAATTCTTCATTAATTCAACTCCACAGGTGTATCTTCAACCCTATTTCTGAGTAATGACACCAGAAAAGTTGTTTTGAGTGCTGGCCCTTCAAATGCAAATGAGCCACTTCACACCCCCGCCACCTCCAGTTTGTTGACCGTGGTGCTCTGTCCTGTTCAGCCACTTGTGTTCGTCAATACAACCAACTGAAGATTTTAAGTAATGAGCTAGAAGTTTGGACATGTTTTCAGCACTGACTACAACCGCTGCTGCTGTAACTAGTTAAAGACGCAACAAATTAAGAAGGAATTAAAATGGGTTGTAGAAATCCACATGATTTTTGCCAAAATGATTATAAAGATAGCTTTGCAGTACATGGAGGGCTCAAATTCAAACATTTTTAACTGTTGGGGTCCCCAAATACACAAATAAATGTAACAAAGACTTATTAAAGTGGGTTTAACAAAATATGACCCCTTTAACGCTTTTCACTCAAATGATTGATCAGCTCCTTTCCTGGTGTCTATATAGATATTACCATTAAGACTAATAGACTGATTATGAGTCTGAATCTCAATCACAATGAAAGCCTTAAAGCCATGTTAGATGGATTACAGCGACAAAATGCTCTACATCTTCTACTCTGCTTATTAGATATGTTTAATGCAACATTTACTCACTCCACCTTTGACGTCACAATGGAGCATAGATTATTTCATGAAATTTTTTCATGAAATTTCATGAAAGTTAACTTTAAACTCTCTTGACAAATACAAAAAAAAATGAGTGCCGTCTTTCTAACCTAATCTCCATCCCATACTGTTGCATCTCGAAACATAAACCTGATCAAATGTTTCACTCTAATTTTGACCATTTTCCGACCCCACTGTGTTTCTCTCTGACCCCAGGTCCTACCAGTGAAGAACAGGTGTCTTTTTGTGGTCTCCTTTCTCTTCTCCAGGCAGGGATTTAGTAACCGCAAGAGCTGCAGGACCCTCTCCTCCCGGCGTGACTCTGTCAAGCAGGCGTCATTCATCACCAGGTAGGGGTAAATCTTGCCATTGTGGCCACGGATATAGAGACGACGTGCTGCAGTATTGTGTTTCTGAACAATTTCCACTCTGGGCATGAACCTGGAGACAGGTATAGAGACAATAAATGGTGTGGGAGGAATTACATTAGGTTATTTCTGTCCTTTGCTGTTTCTATCTTCAAAGCTGCAACATTTCAAAACAAAAATATTATTTCTAACTTTAAATAACTCACATTACCAAAAAAAAGACGGTTAAATTGGTTTTGAGGTGTGCATTTGGTGGATTATAGTCTTAACAAGGATAAGTCAAGTGTTCTACACATATATAGAAAATATACGTATATCTTGTTACATCCATAAGCTTTTTAAATCATTTTGTTGAGTCATTCTGGAACAGAAAAAGGCCTCTGAATTGTAATATGTAGCTGGCAGGGCTAAAATAGATTTTTAGATCATAGCTAGTGTGTTAATTCAACATCCTGCTTACTAGGCCAAAGTGTGCTTGTGTAGAAGAGTTCTTTACCTGGCAATTTTGATGTAGTAGTGCGTAGGCTTGGGCATGAGGAATTCCCCGGGGATCTCCACCTCTGCTGTCTGTGCTGAGAAGTTGCTGAGGAAGCGGCATTTCTCCTCAATGAGGAAAAACTTGGGCAGCTGTTTAGTCTTGGCCTCCAGGATTTTGATCCACTTCTTGAGTTTGGAAATCAAATTGTGAAGCTTCATGGAGCCAGGCACGCTGAAGTCAAAGTCTAGAAGAGGAAAAAAACAGTTAGTTACACTGGAAACTATGTCATTCTCCCTCCCATTGTCCATCTTTATTGCAAAAAAAAAAAAAATATTAAAAGGAGTGATATTTAGCTTTTTTTAGATTGGAATTTTGAATTTTAAAACATTTTCTTGTGGTTTACATAAACTGTAAATGCTATGTTTGGGTCTGAATTCTTCATTAATTCAACTCCACAGGTCCATCTTCA
>JAPTGZ010000012.1:6245160-6272152 GCA_029814645.1 Fowleria isostigma
AAACTGTAAATGCTATGTTTGGGTCTGAATTCTTCATTAATTCAACTCCACAGGTCCATCTTCAAGTCCATTTCTGAATAATGAAAAGAGACAGGTGGTTTAGAGCCACTTCACACTCCGACCCCTCCAGGATGTTGACTGTGCTGTTCAGTCATCTTTGTAATTTTTAAGATACAGTACGCTGGTCGAATGATTACAAAAGTTAAATTATAATTTATAATTAATAATGGCAACAATGGCTAACTGTGTCCTTAATCCTCATAGGTCTGAGTCAGAGTCTGACCTAGAGGAGAACAGAGAAGAAGAACTGGTAAGAACCACGACTTCTGCTAATAACTTTACCATGGCCATTCTCAAGTCCGTTAAGTGAACCTGAAAAATGCCGATTAATCGAGACTGAGAAAGGTGAATTTAAGCAAAAATAACCGTCTATAATTTGTGACTTAGTGTTTTTACAGCATTGTGTCAAAAAAATCAATCTAAATATGCTTTAGATTAATTTAAAAACAAGCCAGAATCAGCACATTGTAGACACATAATCTACATCCACCAGTACAAAAAAATACATGAAAATCTCTACAAATGCACTGAAATCATAATCAGACCAGCTAGTTAAGGTGTTAAAGGTCTGGACATGTCTTTCCTAGGCTGGTGTGTAGAAATATTAGGTGTAAATATACTTTAGATGCGTATAAAACTGAACTGGAAATTAGCCGTATGGATTACAACTGCCGCTGCTGATGTCGTACTCTGATAGATGTTCGTCGGAAGTGACGTAACTACTTACTAACGCAACAAATCAAGAAGAAACTAAAACGCGTTGTAGAAATTCACTCGATTTCTGCCAAAATAAATATAAAGATAGCTCTGCAGCACCTGGAGGTTCAAACTCAAACTTTATGAACTATTAGGGTCCACAAATACACAACTAAATGTACCAAAGGATAAGGTGTGTTTAGCAAAATAGCACCCCTTTAATGAATAAATGACTACTTAAATATAAAATGTACAGAAGTAGATGCAGACTACCCATGGTGTAAAACTGGCAAGACATAGACAGAGTGACCAAGAAAGTTTGGATGGGTTTACTTTTCATTGCTAATCATCTACCCTCAAAACACCCTTTAGCAAGACAACTGCCAAAAGTACAAGACTGTAACACTAGAGGGCAGCTCCCAGGTGTGTTTATGTATGCAACTTTTAGCCTCCCCTGCAGCGATATGCCTCCAAACTTGCGCTATAAATACTGCTTCAGAGTAACCTTGCCAAATAACAAAAACATGAGGGGTTAAACACATGAGGGAGTCGACTATAACTGAGAAACTAATAAAAAGCACCAAAGAGGACACCACCTGAAAGCTTATATGATGTTTTAGTGAAAATGTTCCACGACAGCTTTGAAACCACAAACAGTTAAGATTAATTAAAGTGAGATCTGGGTATTTACTTTACCTTTATTTACCCGCTAACACAGACAAAGCACACCTTGTTTTCACGGTGATGGCCTAGAGGTGGGTAGAGATTGTGCAAACTTACATCTGGGGAAAAGTGCATTATAAATATTGTGTTGCACTGCTGGTCACTCTACTCCAGCAGTGCCTTTAAGGGAACTTCACAGATAAGTTATTCATGGTAGGCTGGCAGCACAAGGAGAACACTTTGCTCTATCGACTTAAAACTCCCTCATGGAGACTGGGAACTGATTCAATTAGAGCTATAAAAATGAGAGTCCTGAAGTATTAAATTCCTGTTTCAAGTCACAACTCATATTGCACATAACATATTGTGATGAGCTGTAGCAATAACAACGGAAGGAGGGGAAGCGAGCCAGGCAGCCTTTCCATTTTAGAGCAAAACCCCCAGGGCATCTCCGTAACATGAATGCACGTGTGCGCACACACACACACCTACCGCTCCTATTTCAGTACGCCCTGTTGTACCGCCTGTTATAATGAATCCATGAAACTGCAAGGCCCTGCCATTTCAAACCTGTTCAATCTCTCCCAGAGAGAGACCTCCTAATACTTTAAATAAGCCCTTTAAACCAGCCAATGTTCTTTTCAGAGTGGCCCTATTTCGCTATCCGTCTGCCTGCAATTCACCTGCCCCGATAGCAGAGGTAAAATTGAAACAGTCCTGAGAAATTGCAACCCGACAACAATTCAGCACATAAAAGTGTATAATGCCTACAAATAGAAAAAAGCAAGACATGCTCCACTTCTTTCAAGCCATAAAGCAATGAAGTAATGTCATTTGATCTTTATTAGATAGAAAATCTTTTAGCTGTTTAAATCAGGAGAGAACAGCACATTATGTTACATAAAGTCACAAAACACTCGGATATTTAAAGCTGCATAAGACTTTCGTCACCAATTTTTCATCAAGTCTGTAAAACCTGAGTCATAGCCTAAGGATCACAAATCTGTAAGTCTTTCTCTGACTACGCACCTTAATCTCTCCCCTTCATGGTGAACAATTCTGAAGTTTACTCCACCAAAAACAGGTCTGTGTGTTTACAAACATAACTGGCAGATAATTTGGGCATTTCCAGAAATTTGTCATGGTGTTGCATTGTGGGAAGTGTAGTTCCGCACAAAGAGAACCCACTGGGTTTCACTTGGTCCACATTTTTTTGTTGCTGCTACTGTGGCTGCATGGAGCTACATTACCCACAATACAATGCCACGACAAAGTTCCAGAAATGCCCAAGTGACCTACCGGCTATGTTTGTAAGCGCAGGGAAGATTTAAGGATTCGTTATACTTTGGCTATGACGGGTTTTACACAATTGATGAAAAATTGGTGAGGAAAGTCTTATGTAGCTCTAATCAAGCCAACAGACCACACTGTCAAGGTCAGCAATAAAATACTTTAACTTGTGTTGAGCTCTAATTGTGAATCTGACCATTCTAAAACTGTGCATGTTCATTTCATTATGGGTGCATTGCATGTAAAAATAAACATATTTTTAAACACCCAACCTGCGTTAAAAAACACGGTATGTACAGGTTTATGGAAGAAAAATGTATGATTTAAACACATTTTTTAATTTTGGTCAAATTTAAAACCTTAGGTTCCCAAAAATGGGTGAACAATGGGTGTCATAGTCATCGCCTTGAACCAGTCTTAAACATGTTTCAATCCAGTAATCCATTTCTCCATGACTAATGTGTCTGTTCCTGACTTCCAAGCTGCTAAAGCTCATACCCATGATTGACTGGTGCACTCATTCACATCTGTTATGATAAAATGATAAACACACAAAAAAAAAAAAAATTACAGAATTTTACAAAGACTTCTAAAGCAAATATATTAATATCATTTATTATATCTGTGGAATTTGTATTTTATGGATAATTAACAGCTTAATGTAGGATAATCACATTTAGGACTTTTTGAGGATCCACAGACACTCTTAACAATACAACTTAAAAATACAAACAGCAGGCAAAGTTTCAATAAAACTCAAAGGCAAATACTCTAGAGTCACCTCGTACTAAGTACTTAAAATATTGCACACGACATGTGGAGCACTCTTAGAAAAGATTTATTCAAGTTCTATCTTTTATTTTAAAATGTTTCTACTGCTCCTTGAACTATCTGATACGTAAAACTTTGTATCATTGAAAAGAGGACACTGCAATTCAGACACTAATATTACAGCAGGTTTTCCTAAGAAGAATACAAAGTACCAATGATTCCTAAGATTAAAACTGGTCTCTGTAGCTGAGAGAGAAAAAAAAAAATAGCACTCTAAAGTAACTGCAATATTCGGTAACATGGAGAGTTATTTTTAGTGCCCCTGAACTCATCTTTGACCCCTGCTCTGTCAGTTAGCAGGGGGAATACGGATGATGAGAGAAAGAGATGTGGAAAGTAGTGTGACTGCACTGTGACCTGTGTGGAGAAACAACACCAATGTACTGGCCTACCTGGCCTGGCTGACAGACTCAAACAGAGGATCAGGGGCACTGCTGCACAAAATTACAGTCCAGGCAGAGGGCCACTTTTATAGGGCCACAATTGTGAATGTACCGACCTGTTACTGTCTCTGTGTGAGACTTTATATGATGTGATGGATTTAACTTGAATTTGTTTGATAGATGAGGAGAAGTTGTTAGTTTTTCAGAGGTTATTCCAGGAGCACGGATGGGGTAAAAGGCTTTTAAATAATAAAAGTTTCATTTAAAATAATTTGATTTAATACTGAGTAGGGGATCAAAGGTGCAAAGCCAAACTACTTTATAAAATTAAACTGACTTTCATTAAAATGTGCTGAATGTAATTTTTGTATGACAAATGGCATTTAAATAGGCACATAATTAAAAAAACAGGAATCTTGTGCTTTTTGTAAAAAAATAAAAATAAAAATAAAAATAAAAAGCTCTTCTAACAAAAGTCTCTGGAACAGATCCACTGCTAAAACAGTAACTCATGCAAATAGCATTCGCCGTAATTGGATTTGAATGCCTCCCTGCTGCCAAATGTTATATGTGCACACATAAACCCATATTTTCCGGCCCACAAACCCTGTGAAAGCGAGTGAGCCACTATCGTAGTGCGGGGAATGGGAGCTTGGCTGCTCAGCAGCTCTGTAAACCCTGTTTGTTCCGCCCTGGAAGGTTTGTGTAGTTTTCAGTCTGTCGGCCCCACTCCCACGTCGCTGTGGGGACATCTGGGTAGTGATGGTCGGCAGGCACCCTACAAGGCAGAAGCCCTGGTGATGCCTGACTGCATGTGCACAGCTGGCACTGCAACATCTGGTAAGATTTATCAGCACAGCGCTTACTCCCGAGCCTCGCACACTTTTGTTTGTGTAATTTATTCTGTTAGGCTACGTGCCGTTCTCAGGCTTTTGCTTAATAATTCCATCACACCTGTCTCCTATTCCTGTTGCCCCGTTTAATTTTTTTATTGTCTTGTATATTTTTCTCTGCTCCTCAGGTCCAGCTAAACCTTATTGCATCATTTTTCTATTTTAGTCAGGTGATCTTTTTTTTTTCCCTAGCTGCTTTTCATTCACTCACTGTCCTTGTCCTCCTCTATCCCAGGGCCAAACACATTAGCTCTATAGGCCACTCTCAAGACCAGTGAAGGAGAAAAGCACAGAGAGGCTGAAGAGCAGAGACGGGAGGAAAAAGGAGCAGGAGGAGTTGCTATGTAGAAGTGCACTGAACAGGAGAAACTGGGCTGTTAACTGTAATTCCAATTTAGAGAACATGCATGTGCAATCAGTCTGTAGGAGTATAAAACAGTCAGCAAAGAAGGCCATGTTTAAACCGAGCCCACTGAACTGGAGTTCAACTCCCTTATGTAATGCAGGAAAGCAGAGACATGCCTCCAAAAACAGGGGAGTGATTGTTTTGAGAAAAATGTCTCCAAGGGGCCTTGGCTAAACTAGAACTGCACCTGTCCTGTTGGATTCCACAGCTTGCAGATGAATCTGAATATACAGCTCAAAATGACTGGAGGCTTCATCACTGCTTTAGAAGCACACACATGAATATCACAGAATTTTTTGCTTTGAAATATGGTTAATCCAAAACTGAGGATAGATCAGAGAAGTGTCTTTTTATTGCAGAGTGTCTTCCAAGTGCTAATCTTTGATGTCACATCAGCGTACAACACCTCAGAGAATAGATTGGGAAAGACGAAAATGTGCTTTAGGAATTTTCTGAGGCTTTGGGATTAAAAGGGAATTATAGAGCACAGTAATACAGTCTCTTAATTCTCTACCTGGCAAATAGGATAATATAGAAACCACAACTTCCAGTTTTATCTACAATAAAACCAGTGTGGATGTGTGCACGTGTGTAATATGCAGGGACATGCCATTACTACTGACCAGTGAACAGCTCAAGCCTCACCAACAAATAATCTGGTTAAAACCTTAATTATATTGCAGAACACCAATTCTCCAGCTGCTGCAAGTGACGCTGTGCCACACTGTTTCAGTGTTGATATGAACACAGTCAGTGTCTATGAAAATATAATGTAACATGTACAAAAATACTAAATAGCACTTCAACAGAGGCCAGCAGTTTCAGTCTAATCACCTAAACTTGTGCAGACACATTTGTCTGTGATGAAACACAAGCAGTGGTTGTGTCTGATGTGAGGAATAGAAAGCCAGGAGGTGTTGCTTGTTTCAACACCAGCCCTTTCTCAAGATTTATCAACACCTAAGAGACAAAGGTGTTTGGAAAGAAGATAAGTCAAAATTCAAGAGTTGTTCAGTTGTTGTTTTTCTCTATTTGTTCTCTTTGTTATTATACTTATATAAGATTAATATAATAATTAACCAACCTGTTGTAAATTGTCCTTTCATCTTCTGGAAAACAGGGTCCTGTGCTGTAGCCTGTGCCCGGCGGGCTAATGACTCAGAAGCTGCGCTAGAGAACATTGTGGACACATTGGACACATTCTCCAAGCCGACACCAAAGGTGCTAACCAACTTCTTCACAAAGTTGAGCGTGTGAGGTGTGATTTTGGCATCCGACACTGCCCCACTCTTCTCAAAAGCCACCGAGTAGCATTTAGCCAAGCCCTGTTGAAGCTGCCTCAAAACCTGCAAAGAGAGGAGAGATACAATGAATAAAATGTAAAGTTTCCTTAAAAAATCTGAAAATTGTTAACTAGCAGAACCAGCAGCTTCAGACCTGTCAATTCAGATACAATAGATTTTTGACATTTTTGAAGATCCAACACAATTACTTGAATTGCACGTATAAGGCAAGAAGATGCTACCAAAAGCATCGATGTGTAGCTGAAGTCAACAGCTGGATTGATTAAAATAAAAATGTGCACTCTGACAGTGAAAACATGGCTGAGGTAATGTAGCTTTCAGTGTAGACATGGCATTAAAGCTGGACTTATAGTCATAAGAGATGTCCCACACAAGACATTTTGACTACATGTCCCGTGTGATCTCTGTCATATAGAAACACTAATGTCATACAGTAACCCAAAGTATATGAGAGAGAAAAAGTGATGATGGTCTAGCATGAGTCTGCCCCTGCTTGCCCAGTGGAACGGAGCATAGAGCCTGCAGCTGCTGCTGAGTGCCCCAAACCATCACAGATAATCACACAGACACACACACCAACAAACTTCAGAACCTTAATCCCTTGCCCCATCCTACACGCTCACCGCACCCATCCATCACCTGTCTTAGTCTTTTCGCCTCTTGCTCCTCTATTTCTCCCAGTTTCCCTTCCACCCACAGACCGGTTACACTGTGTGGGTACTGTCTAGCATGGTTAAAACAATCTGCAACACCACCTATTTGGATGTTACGTTTTGAATTATTGTCAACATAAAATTAACTTCAACCAAAAAGAAAGAAAGAAGAAAAATAACTTAAGTCTTCTACCAAAGAATGCCCAAGAGTATACTGGTTAATCTATCTTGAATTTTGTTTCCTATAAACGTGGTAGAGAACACTTTTTTTTGGTACAAAACACTTTTTGAGGTCTTTTTGTAGCTTGTCTTTGAGTATCACAAATGACTATTCCCCCAGTAAACACTCTGAGTCAAAAGCACGACACTTGAGGTAAGGCAATAATAAACTATTCTTTCAAAAACACCTTAGAGTAAACACATGTTAGACAGGAACTGCCAAACTCTGGTCATCTGGATGTCCAGGTGGTGTGACACCTATGCACACCAGCTTGCTTTCACACATATGCACAGACCCATGAAAATTCACACAACCAACCATATTATTTTCTCACCATCTGATGCATAAAGAACACACACATAGCAACAGAGTCAGACATGCACAAAAACAACACCTTTGTTCTTCTCACCTCTTCGTGCCAGTTCTCCCTGAACCACACCATCTGGTCCACAATGCCCTCCAGGGAGGAGAGCAGGGTCGGATGCAGCTCTCGCTGCATGTGCATGATCCGGCTGCAACGCCACATTGGGGCTGTGGCCCGGATAGGTCCTGGGTCAGAGGCTCCCGAGTGAGGCTGGGCCCCCACTGAACTGGGCTGCTGCTGTCCAGATGCATCTGGAACAAATGGATGACGTGAGGGAGAGTTTACAGTAAAGAGATGAGGACAAATGAATGCATGAAAAGGGGGGGACAAAGCTGGGCAACTTTTAAAGACTGAACAGAATGAGGAAACACATTCTACTGTGTCATCACATATATAGGCTGGATGACTGCTTGATAAACTGAAATATAGAAGCATAGAAACAAGACAGTGTGCACAACATCCCCATCATCAAGGTGAGAAGTGTTCTGTAACAATGCATACTCTATAAATACATTCTCTGCATCTGAAGATGCATTGTGTCTTGTTGTAAATATATGGTAGAAAAAAAAAAAGAGCATCAGTTGTTCCAAGTGTGGTTGAGAGGCAACACACTACAGCCAGCTGTGTTTACTTACCACTTTTGTAGCGCTCTCTTTGCTCGATCTTGAGCGTCAGGTAAAGGGTGCGTATAGGGAAGTAGACAGCCTGGGGGTACACTCGTCCCACCTAGCAGATAAAAGAGGGTCACAGATTACATTTCAAAGACTCCCCCTCAGGACTGTAAAGGGGAGAGTGAGGAGGCAGGCAGAGGTGGAGAGGGAGGAGATGGAGATGGAGGAAGAGAGAGAGAGAGAGAGAGAGAGAGAGAGAGAGAGAGAGGACAGAGAGATACTGTGTGTGTCAGAGAGAGATCACACTGATACAGCCAAAGACCTCTGCTGTAACACCGGGAGTGTTTGAAGCTTTGAGTCAAGGGACTTAGAGAAGTTAAAAACATGTCATGGCTGAATTACAAAACTGAATGTGACTGATGATGAAACTGCCCTCAAGACTTTCAAGAAAAGTCACTGGTAACATTGGAAAGCTTAATGGTTGAAGTCAGGACGCAAGAGGTTTCAAGTTTCCAGCACAAAGAAAAATCACTTCAGCTGCAGTGATGCTTTGATAAGTACTGCAGCAAGTAAATTCAGTCTACCTGCAGCTATTAATGTGTATACTGTACCCATCTCTAGTTAATTTCAAAAGAAGAAGTCATTAGCAAGATGGCTGCAGTTTTGACAGACAGTCTTATGCTGTATTAACTGAAAATAAATGCAATATTAAACAAAGAAACACAAAAAATTTGAGCTTTGTTATTTTCGAGTCTTCGATTAGAGAGGGATATGCAAGTTTACACCGATATGTGTAAAAAGAGCCAACACTACACAAAAAGCCCTTGATAAGTGGAGGCATATTTTCTCTTATTTTTGTTCACATGTTTGTGTAAGGGGAGATTTCATCACAAACAACAAATTCTAATTTACTGTTCTCCATCAACACAAATCTTTGCCTGTATACGCTATTTAAGACTTTAATTGAAGTCACAAACACAAAGTAAAGAAATCCCTTAACATCCTTCTGTGGCTGCACTCCTACTTTTACATTATTGTTGCACCCACTGTGACACATCCTGCACAGATATTGCAAAGGAATCAAGCTTTTAATGAGATAGATAAACTCAACTTGACACTGATATATTTGTGTGTGACATTTCACTGTCTCTACACAAAGTGAATGCCGAAAGGAAGAACATGAGCTGTGACAAAGCTCCCTAAAATTCTACAAAAGGAAAAAAGGGATATCTGCCATTTCTCCAAACTATAAGCTGATGTAAAACACAGTCTGCCTTCAACTGACAATGACAGCTTTTCTTTTTCAAGCAGACCACAGGATGTGGTCTTAAAGGAAAGTTATACTATATCCAGCTAAAGTATAAAACACAATAGAAATGATGACTAAAAGAGTAAAAATAAAACCAATGTTATGAACAAACCCTCCCCCTTTTTTTTTTTCCAGAAAAAAATTCTATAAGTGACATATCTAAAGCCTTGTTTTTCAACCGCCCGGTGGATGCTTGAAGACAAGACCGCAATGTTCTCTCAGGTTGGAGCAGAGTTTCTTTAAGACTGCAATTACAGAGCTACTTGATCCTTTCTAGACTCCTCTATGCGCCTTCAGGGCAGAAAGAGATCTCAACAACAAAAAAAAAAAACTGGGCACAACAACAGTGAAGGTGGATCAAGGATGGGTCATGGTGATGGAGGAGGACAGAAAACAGACACAAAGAAAGAAAAAGAAGATTTTTTTTTAACCCATAGCTTGAGGCTGAATGGATTTTGGAACCTCTAAGCTTTCTCTGAGTATCCCCATTTCTAAGACATCTAGCCCTGGTCTTCAGAGAGATTCTCACACCGCGTAAATCAAGATTACATAAAATCTCATTCAGGTTTAAAGCTCCTAGGTCAAGATAGGGTCGTCCCCGGGTTAACTAGATCATACTGTGGTTCTCCTTCCATTAACTGGACCACAGGCTGAGGGGTTCCATAGCTTGGCGGGTCTCAGATCCATCAGAAGACTCTGCTCTCTGCCTGCATTAAGTAATCTATATTTCCCCATGAGTCGGTGGCAGTGTGCTGTAAAGCAGCACCAATGGAGGGGAGACAGATAGGATTACCCAAGTGGTGAAAGAGGCTGCTGCTGCGGTGGGCTAAGCTTGAACAGGCTGAAGACGATACAAAAGGCAAGAAGGAAAACTATTAATAAATTGGACCACAGCTAAGCAGCTGCTCTCGGTTACCTCTATGGCAGGCTCATGCAGCTATGAAAGCCCTTCACCTAGCACTTTCTTTTGTGCACTCAAAATATGTGTATAATACTTGTAGAACAAAAACGCTCAGCTCAGATTTACATATTACTTTTATCCACAAAGTATATAAAACTCACTTTTCTTTGGAAACATTAGGTTGAATAAGATCACACCTGCAAATGTTTTTATACTGCCTATTATTTTCTGTTTTTAAAAAGAAAAAATGAGGCAGGAAATGAAAAAAAGATGTTGAGATGAAATGTGAAAGACTGGAGTCAAAAGTAACTGGAAAAGCAAGTTCTAAGTGGCAACTAACAGCAACATTAAAGATGAAAGAGGCAGGAAGGCAGAGAGGAAGAGGAGGAACCATAGATCAGCACACTAATGGGAAGATAAGAAATGTCATATTTTGGCAAAGCTGAGGTGGGCTGAGGGGAAGAGGGTGAGTGGTAGACAAGAAGGAGGCAGCAAGGGAGGGCAGAAGTACGTGGGGAGGGGTGTTGAGATTCTCTGTTAACTTCTGATTCATCTTACCGCCTGCCCCCAGGCGCTCTTCTGCTCACCTTCATCAATATTTCAGCATACGTTTTTTAAACATCCCGCCGCCGCAGAGAAGCTCTAAATTATTCAGTCAAGCAGCAGAGATAAAGCCTGCCATGCATCAAAATGTGGTTCTCCCTTTACATGAAAAGGACTGAAAGAAAAGCACATCACCTTTTTTTACCCTTGAGTCATTAGAGGTTGATGAGTCACACCAAAGGGTGGAGTGGACGTCCACATATGGAAAATCCCACAAGATGTTCTGACATTAACATGAAAAGTTTTTAATCTAAAAAATGTAAAGCCTCTAACAATCAAGTGTGCTATTAACCTGCTGTTTAACTAATAAAGACCCAGTATTACTTTTGTGTCAGTTCCCAAATGAAATTTTCTTGATAATTAACCTTTTTAACCCTTAAAGACTCAAACATCCACCATCTATCAAAACCATCTGCTGATATAAACTGTTTAATACCTGTTGATCCACTAATCCTATCAATACATGTCAATAATTGGTGTAAAATACAGTTATTCATCTTTTCATGGTCATCAGATATGACCCATTTGGACATTCAGAGGCTCCATAGTTACCATGGAAACACTTATCTTCTACAACATTGATTCACCAGTAAAATCCATTGAGTTGGATCAATGACAGTGGATGGACACACTGGGTTCATGTTCAGTGAATGAGAGATTTTACTGAAAAAGTCACTTTTTCTTCAGTTTTCTCCAAACTTTTACAAACATCTACATGTTTAGTAAATTAAATGTTGGAAAATACCTGATTTTCACCGAAAAAACACGAAGTAAAGAGGATACTATTACAATAAATGGTGAAAAACCACTTAAGGATGGTTAAATATAGAGAAAAATGAATTTGGAAAGTGCCACAAATGCCACAGAGTCCTTATGGGTTAAATAAATGACCAACCTAAAATGCTCTAATTCTATATTTCTATGATCTTTTCTCTTATTTAACAGATAACATGCATGAGACTAATTTGTTAGAGAATCAGCTCCAGACAGTTGGTCTGGAGAGGATTTCCAAAGCAAACATCATTTCATCACATGCTTCGTCTTTCTACTGTGCCATACTGCTCTCACTGCCTACTTGTACACTAAAACCCTGTCTCTTCCCTCGCTTTTTTATCCTCCTCCTCACTCTTTCATATCCTCTATACAATATTCCCGCTTTGCTAAGAGGATGGCTGTTTGTTACAGCAGACTACTCTTTGAAGATCACCCTCTTCAAATTGTGCGGAAATAATACTCCATTAAGCAAAGCAAATTAGTCCTCGGTTTAATTACTAGCTCTGTTCCTGCAGTGCGGATGCGTACAATATTAACTTTATAATCATTTCTTGAACAAATAATTTTAAAACCTATACACCAGGGACTGGTGGAAGCCAATAAATTGCTGTAAAAGGAAGAATCAGAATGCTTAATTTGGTAAATAGAAGGCAGGAGAGCGGCCACTTTGGTGTGAATGCAGTTAATTTGTCTTGATTAGAAAGATGTGCATGAGCACTAATGCCAACACCCCAGCCAGATGTGCTGCCCCGGATGGATGAAAGATATAAAAAAAAAGGGGGGAATGATTAATAGAACAGGGATACTTACATATACAAAACTGAAGACTGGACAAAAAAAGATCATTTTCACACATAATCTGAATGATGCAATTACGTGTGACCGAAATGTTTTCTTTGTGTTTTAACAGTAAAGCTTTTAAAACATCCTGTGTGTAAAAAGTTAGTTTTGTGCTACTGTATGTTTACAGCAAATTTATTTGCAACCACACAAGTTTAAGTAGTGAAATTGGAGGTTGGACTAAATAATTTCTACCTTTTCTCACTCTTTTTGGGCTACTAGGGTTGTATTTTAATAGTCAACTGCTCTATATATTCTTGTACTATGTATACCGTGTACACATAATATTTAAAACAATATCTCTATGTATACTTCTCTATGCATATTGTTTATGTAAAATTCTCTACATATATAGTGTTTGCAGCAAATTCTTTGTGTATTTCTGTGTACATATAATAAAATGTAATATAGTAAGTATTGTACATGGAGTGCACAAGCTCAAAATAAATTAAATGAAATTAAAACTGTTTTGAAAATAAAAACAAAACAGATTTGGTCTGCAGAATTTTGTAATAGCCTTACCTGGCTGATTAGGTTGAGCAGAGGTTTGCCCTCTGAACCAACCAGGCAGGTCAAGAGCTGTGGTATCCATGCCAACCACTGGATGGGCGGGACTCCAATGCAGTACTTATCCACGGCGTCGGCCAGTGTGTTCTTGTCATCAAAGCTGAGGAGCCACAACACCTGCAAATGACAAAAAGGAAAGCAGAAGGTGAACATAAACGAGCAATATTCCAGTTATTCTGCCAAGGTGCAAGCATTAAAACATTCCATCATTTTCAACTACAATAACACTCCAAGTAGCAAAAGGTAAAGTCTCTATCATTAATCAGACAGAGGCTGCTTTCCTGGCTGTGTTCACACTGATCCTTACTATGATCAAAGCTGAGCCAAAATGAAAGTGATCTTTCCTCCCCTGGTGTTCTTGTGTATGTCTCCACATTATGATGAAGACATTAACCCCACTCAGCCCTCCTAGGCTTTACTCACCGAGCCAAACCAGGATACACAGATTGTGTATAATTACTGATAATGACTGGTCATCTCATTTCATCCATCAGGACTAAGCACTGCCAAACCATCTTGGCAGCACAAGGCTAGAGGGTCACCAAAAAACATCTAGTTGGAAAGTGAAGCTAGTAGCAGGCCATTAGAACATATAATGATAATCATTAAAGTTAACACTGGACTTGGCAAAACTGGATTTATTAGTTCTTCAGCAGAAAGAATGAGGATGCTGGTCCTTTATTCACTGTATGAGTAAAAGGTCTGATTTTCTTTTGATCCAAAGGGCAGGTTTAAAAAAATTCACACCCTCATCCACCTACTATGTTTTTAAATTAAAAGATAAAAGATCCAGTGTTAAAAAAAGGAAGTTAGGTGAACCGGCACTCTTACTATTTTTTTTAACATCCACCGTATTACCCCTTTCACTGAACTAAAGACCCGCTTACATTTACCTTTTATCTTCAGTGTGAAAGGCTACAATCGGCAAAAACCAGCATTCATTCCCAGGTCGGGATTTATCGGTTCTGGCACTGATGAGCAGCAATGGAAACACAACCCCCAGACACAGCTGCTATTTTTCACCCAGTTTCTGAGCACAATGCTATGATGTGTGGTGTGCAAATACTCAGGAAGAACATTATTTATCGTTTTCCTTACAGTGGGGAAAAATGTGCAACAGAAAGTTGTTCTTTATTTTACGCAATATGCAGCTATGAGGCTGAAAGAAATGTATGCATGGGTTGAAATATGTGCCACCAGAAACTGAATTTGAATCATTTATTTTTGAATTTCAATTGTTAACTTGAATAATTGCATAAAAAAATAAACTTGCATCACATAATTTGAATTTGTTTAATTTGAATCATTGCACTGGAAAATTGAGGATCAAATATAGCTTCAGAAAAACTTAATTAAATTTCATAATCTTAAATTCAGTTTCAAGTTTACTGGACTTCACTTCCAAACTGATATATTCAATTTCAAATGATACTATTCAGATTCAGTTTTTCAATGCAATGATTCCAATTAAACAATACCCATTCAAATTATGTGCTTCAAATTAAACAATACAAATTCAAATTATATGATTCAAATTCAGTTTTTTAATGCAATTATTCAACTTTAGCAATTGAAATTCATATACAAATTATTTTAATTTAGTTTCTGGTGGGACATATTTCAGCCCATACATTTTTTATAGCGTATTCGTATTAAACATGACATTGCAACATTTTAAAAAAGGAAGTTATTTGCTTATTTTTAGCAGGATTACTAGTGTGAAAAAGTTCAAGGCATTTGAGCACAGAAGATGTTGGTGCAATGCCCATTACAGAGAAATAAACAAGTCTCTCTGAATTACTAGTGTTAGATTTTAGAGGAATTACAGTGTCGGTAAAGGAACTACACTGAATGAGTTGAAGTGCCAGGGTACGAGGGTGAGATGCTTGTTAGCAAAGGGAGTCCATCTCTTTACCTCCCGCACAAGGCTTGCTCAAATGGTAAGTACGATAGCAGTACTTTGACAGTTAGAGTAAGGTCAGTCCATGTAGAGGGTCAAAAGATTGGTGCGTCAGGGGAGGCCATTAGTCTGTTAACCTCCATGCCAGAGGATGGCCTTCACTCCACCATTGATCTGCCGTGGGAACTCCTCCACACAGACTCCTGCTGCACTATAATCGATCAAATTACTACTCTCTGCTTGTAAAAAAAAAAAAAAAAAAAAAGAATGTCTTCCTCCTCATCAGCACCCATAATGTATAGGCTGGATGGGGCCAAGGCACGGAAGAATTAATAGTGACCCTTTCCAGAACAAAAAAAAAAAAAAATGCCCTGATTGAGGACCTGATTTATAGAAAGCAGGGTTAGGTGCAGGAGTGGTAGCTAACATGGTTATTTCTCTTATAAATCCTGAGCAACTTAAGGCGGCAGATAAAGAGTGATTCTATTTCTGATAACAGTATTTGACAAAAAAGAACTGAATTGAAATGACAACCACACTTTGGCAAACACACTCAAATGCACACACATGCAGGGCCACCTTCCCACTTTTCATTTCATCACCTTTGCTAAGTACTTTCGAGATTTGCTCTCATTTTGGTGGCGGCAGGCATGGAGGTAGCAGGTAATGGCAGAAACTCCCAAGTGCAGCTGGCGGTCCTTCACAAAGATGTTTTCCAGGTAGTCACCCCACATGGCCCAGGCCTTCACCAGGACGTCATGCATTTGCACAGCAGCTGAAAAGGCCTTGTTGGCCTCCTCCGACCTAAAACAAAGAGTACGGGTCCAGATTGTTATATAGGAAGTGGCAAAGTGAGATTAAACACACAGATGTCCAAGGGCATGTGAGTCAAGGAAAGAAGGCTGTTGGGAAAAGATGGAAAAGAAACAGGGAAGGAAACAGTGCACAAAAAGGGTAAGACAGATGAAGGAGAAAAAGAAAGGAATTCAATACTGATGCTGAGTGAGAAGGTGGACAAAAGCGCAAAAAAAAAAAAAAAAAGAACGATGAGGTGTGTAAAAAACAGATCATAGTGATCATATTCTGAATTATGTACTACACATGAACAAGCATCATACTTCATGTACTGCATTGTTCAAGGCCTTTCCTTTAGCATTACAGAGTAAGCATTTATATCAGCATGAATTAATGTCACCGAGGGTTCAAGCATTTTGCTGTAATATAATATGATTTGATCCCGACCCTATCATACTGTGCAGATCCATTCATTTAATACCGGGTGACATACTGTATGAGCTTAACATCTTACCATTTCATCAGAAATGACAGCGCTGCAGCATGGTAAAAACCTCAGCGTTATAGCTATATTTATCTGTACACAAATACATTGACCGTGAAGAGCACTGCTAGAGCTTAAAGAAATCTTCAGGAAGATAAACTTAAGAATCCTTGGGATTTTTTTATCCTGGTACTGCAATCTAGCAGTTACACTTTCAGTATTCGATTTAGAAATTGTTAAATAGTAGAGAAAGAAACAGACAGGTGAAATCTGGCAGGAGACCCAGTTTTGCCTGCACCATTTATGCTGACAGGGAAATAAATTCTGAATCATCAGCTGTTTTCACTAGCTTCACACCACTCGTTGGCACACTGTCTGAATAATTTTTACACACCTTTCAGCATTTGATTAATAAATAAGATGCAAGAGGCACCCCAAGATGCACTACCCTGCAGTCAAAACAACAAGACGGACCTGTCAATGAGAAAGCCTTACTGAGCTACAGTTGGTAAATGGACCTCCATTTTAGGAGTGCTTCCAAAACTACTCTCCCACTTACTTAAAGTGAAATGTCTCCCAAGTCAATCAATTAAAATGTGTTATTATAAAAGGCATTTTGGCATGTGATTAAGAAATGGGAGCTTGATTGCTATGGGAGTAAGAGCCGAAGGCCCTCCAGTAATGCTTAATGGGGTTGCCTCAGTCACTTTGCCAGTGTTAAAATACATTAACAGTTTCTACTACTCGACTCAACAGGAGCACAGGCACCCAGCAGACTGTCAAATCTCTGACACCCATTTAATTGAATGATCCCAAAATCCTTTGCACATGTGGTTGCACATGCGCACACATACATACACACAAGACTCTCTCAACCCCTAACCCCCACTTTGCTGTTAATTCTCCCCCGATGTAGGGGAAACTTAATGATTGCAATAAACCCTGCTGAGGTGGAGGCAAGTTCTGCTGATCCCAGAGATTCCTGCAAATTGCCTCGAGTTAATTATTGAGCTGCATATACATTTAATAAGCCTTCCTCAATTTGTCTTTCACCCCTCAGGACACCATGTCACGTCAACGATGACGAGGAAAAGGAGCACCGAAAGGGATAGGTCGTTAAAGACAGCATCTGTGAGTGCGTATGGCCAGGAAAAGTATCAAGACTGGAGTTGTGCGCTCCACAGGCGACCCCTCAAGTTAAAAAACATATTTGTGACAATGTAACAAACTGATGACGCAAAGGCGCATTGACATCGAAGCCATGTCACGGCAGTAACATAATCTCAGAGGTGATTCAGCTTGTGGCAAGAGTACCGATTAAATATGACTGCCATGTCCTGACAGAAAAACACCCACATATGAGTTCAGGGACCACTGACACAGTTTCAGGACAATGTGAAAATAGAAAGGTCAACCTAGATGCTAAAACTTTGAGAAGTGAGAGATGAATATGCTTGTGCTACGCTAGAAAGACCATTAGAGCACTGGTAACCGTACTTGTTGATCTGCGCCAGGAACATGCCCTTGAGAGCGTAGAACTCTGCTGTCATCTCCTTGGTGAAGTATTTCAGGTTGGTCGACTCTATCACCTCCAAACCCTGAAACACAGAGGAGTGAATTCTGAACTGAAGGGGGAAAAAAAAAAAAACTTTCATTACACTAAGGAAAAGAAATCCAAAGAAGATACCAGACATTCGCTTTAAGACAAGCCCATAATCACAGGTGAAAAACAAACAAACTGCACTGTGTTCATTAAGAAGTAAGGAAAGAGGTGTTAAGGGAACTAAACTTCCATTATGGTGAGCCTCTGATTAGGTGTCCCCCATGTACTGCTGTGACAAACGATGTGTAGCGGGAGAGAGAGAGACGGGAAGAACCAGAGGAGATGAGATAGAAGTGAGAAAGAGAGAGAGAAGAGTGTCTACTGGCACTTTTAATGACTTGTGGTGTGCTGAACCGCTTCTATTAATCAGAGCACTTCATAGGCTTAAGAGCAAGCTCCTGAGTTACACTCTTTTCTAAGTCTCACCGCTATAACTTGTCACCTAGAGCCACCTCAAACACTTCTTGATCTTCCTACTTCTTACACTTAGAAGTATCCATAACAACACTTACAGCTGCTCCTACAGCTACTCAACCCAAGATTTGCCTCAACTTAAGTCAAACTAAGCTCATCATCGCGTTGTTTTGATCGTACCTTCTTTTTGCTAAATGGTTCCTGTAGTCACATGTACTTTTCAAACACAGCAGAACACACACACTATACTAAGTTTGTATTCAGATAGTTCAGGCGATCTTCCTGTATTCACTTTCTGGCTTCTGCCTATTACATATAGAACCAGTAAGCATTGATTCAGTGTACTTCACTTAGGCTACGTTCAGACTGTAGGCAAATGTGACCTCATATATGACCTTTGTCCAACTTGTTAAAAACAGTGTGAACAGCACAAATCTGATTTTTTTTTTTTTTTAATCCGAACCAGACCAGATAAATGCTTCAAGTCCTCAACAATTCGGACAAGAGAAACTGAAGCACAGGTATGAAATTGGCCCAAAACATCACAAAAACAGTGCTAAAATAAGACTGATGTATAACTACCTGCATGTGCATATATAATCAATGTTTAACAAATAAACACACAGTGATCCTCCATCTTACCTGCATGCACTCATTCTTGCCCATGACCCCAGCCAGCTGTAAGTAACATTTAACCTGTTGCCTGATCTTTTGGAAGCAGTCAACGATGGGCACTGTAGGGATGGTATGGATACGACTCAAAATGTCCAGAGCCACATTCACCAAACCCTGGAGAGAAAAAACAAAACAAAACACAAATACAGCTTTAAAAATGATGCTTAATGTTTACAATCTTTTAGTTTACCGACTTAACCTTTTTTTTTTTTTTTTGATGATCAAAGTGGTTTACAAGCTTGAACCTGTACCTGTTTGCGTGCTATCTTTCCGTACTGAATGATAGCAGAAGCTGAAGCGTGAACTCCCAGCATGGCGTTGTTGTTGTTGGGATCGTGCTGTGTGTTTGTCTCATATGCCGTCACTATAGCTGTGGGCGGAGGCAAATAGTCATGACTGTAGCATAGGTGTGCAAAAACTGAAGAAATAAGCAGCAAGATGAGAGCATAAAAAAGTGAATTTGTCAATTTTTTAGCACTCTGAAAACCTGTGCTGCCATAATACACAAGAGGGCACTGAGGACACTGAAGGTATTGAACGGTAAATGGGCCGTGGCAATGAATTTCATCAAGAAAATTCCATTTCACTTTAACATAAGTTTGAAGGCTGTCATGTATAAATGAAGTGGATTTTATTAGTATGGTGCTGTAGAATCAGTGCCATCATTATTTCAGCGCCTCACACTGCGAGTTGGAGCTCAAGTTGCTTGAGACATCACATTTTGCAGTGGCTGCCTCTCTGAATGGTTTCAAAGTCACCGCGGGAGAGAGCTGAGCACTGAGCAAGGTAAATATGTGGGTTTGTGCGTGCATATTGGGTGTGTGTGTGTGTCTGTGTGCGTATGTGTGTGTGCACGCACTATGTCCTGCAGTGAGAAAGAGGGCTTTAGTGAGCTGACATTTGGGAATGTACAGAGACCCTGTGGGCGTTCTGCACATCGTGGCATTTTAAAGAAGACACCTTTCTGGAACTAGCAGAAACCTGAGAAAAGACCTGAGAGTTTTGGACATCAGAGTGTACACCCTGTCAAATATACGCATGTAAATAGTCTCGTATGTGAACAAATGTGTGTTTCAATATCGAGGCAGTTCTGGATATGCATAAATGTTTGTCATACCTTGGTAGTGGTGCTGGCGCCACATGAATATGCTGCTCCAGTGAGACAGGTCATCAGAAACGATGGGCAGTCTGTTCCTCCAGGTTTTTACCACCGTTTTCATGTCATGAAGGCTGGTGTTACGGCCCAGGTTCGCTGGCTGAAGCCCCGCATTTATCTGGGCTGCTTCTTGCAGCTCAATGATCTGCTGCGCCGCCTGGAGAAAAATATAAACTATCATTAGCCTTTTTCATGAGCATGACCATACTCACTTAACTCCAAAACTTTTCAGTTTACTTGTAGGGTTGAAGTCAGCAGCCAAAGCAAATGCTTCTCATGCGTGCAACAGCCAAGATTTTTTTTTGTTTACAGTTAACATTTTGTGTTCACAGGCCTGCCTGGCAGTCTGCTTCAAAGATTTGGTCCAGACACTATGGCAGCTGCACTTAATCTTGATAATGTTTTGTTAGTGCATCACAACAAATGTATGCCACTAGCCAAATTTGTAATGAATTACACACATGGTGTCCATCTGCCTTCAAATAAGTGACCAGTCATTCCAACAACGTCTTGTAAATTAGATGAGATGGATTTAGTGAAGACAGTGTGAGAGACAGAAAACAAGAAGTCAGATTAGAAAAGGAAGGAAATTAAAACGGAAAGGGAGCAGAGCAAAAAAGAACACAAGATGAGAAGGTAGGAATTTTCAGAAAAAAAAACCCAGACCTATTGGTGTTTGGGTGAAGGCATTTATGAGGCCTCAAGATCACTGGCTTAAGACTTGTACTCAAGCTGAAAAGCCTCCACAAATTAGATGGATCAAAGTGACCAAGCGTATGTACCTCTAATAACAGTCTCACCACCCTGGCTCTCACCACCCTGAGAAAAAAGTAATACCCTCTGGGACATTCTTGAATTAGTAATCAACAGAAACCACTTTTTTTGCTATTATTTTGATTTCAGGTCAGTGTGTTTGTACTATTAAAGAAACCGGGGTACCTGCAAACAACAAAAATCACACTGTTTTGCTGAAGAAATTCATTAGTTGGAGGTATATGGAAAATACAATTGTAATACTAGCAAAATAATTCCTGGAGAAAAATGATTATGTCTTTTTAGATTAAATCAATTGGTAGTCAACTCAGATATGGCACAGGAGAAAAAAAAGGAGTGAAGATGGGAAAATGTGAAAATGATAAGCGAGGGTTCAATCTCATTCTGTGAAAAGAAGCCACATTGATTGGCCCAAAGCCGCTTTGTGAACATATAATCAATCATTCCATTATAACTACTCATCAATCAATATTAATGCCAACCTTCGTAATCAATAGTGTAGGTGATAATCCATTGATCGTCATTCATGGCTGAGAGCTGGGATTTGATGATAACTTGATTCAAATGGTATTTGAACCCTACTGTATTTGCCGAACGTTGGCTTCTCATTCGCTAAGGCTCATGGAGTTGTGACTGTGAGATATAGAGTCTGGAATGGAGATTTACAACAGGCCGCTTGGCTGGGCGGAGGAATAAATAGCTTGTTTTCCCTCAGCTAGGGTAAATAATTGGACTGCACATATGCGAGCACACGCACACCAAAACACACAGACACACGCGCAATAACAAAAAAAAAAAAAAAGTAGTCATCCAATTCAAATAACCGTTTTGAAAAGATAAATGTACCAAAACTGAGCTGCGCTGACGACCCCACCACCACCACCACCTCCACCCACCCACTCTGAAATCAACCCCCCCCCCAAAACAAAATAAATTAGGCAATACAATATTTTTCACAATTATCTGTTAATATCAGCTGATGGTCCATTTCTAACCTTCATTCAGACCGTCCCATTCATCATGTAAATGTAATTCTGCTGCAGGTATTTAATCAAATGGTATCTGATGGCAGGGAAGTAATTACAGCCATTCTAAACTAACTCTTTATTCTCTCCTGTTCTTTTCTCACTTTCTCCTTGGGCCCCCCTCACATTCTGTTAACTCGCCACCTTTTTCAATTTCCATCACATGTATTCTTTCTTTTCTCATTCTCCTTTATAATCTCTGCCGTAGTCTATTGTAATCTCTCATTGTGGAATCAAAGGGGCTTAATTTTTTTTGGATTAAAAAAAAAAAAAAAAAATCATCTATCTCAATTTTATAAAGCCGAGTAAGGAAGAGAGATAAAGGCTGTAATCAGTGCGACTCAACAACGCAGTGTCTCAGGGCTACTGATGATCTCTCGACATGCATCTCCTCAAGTGCTTATCGCAATAAACTGAGTTAGCGTCACTTCTGTCTGACTTCCGCCTCTATCAATCTAATGCCTTTTATCAGAATAACTCATCGTACTAACCTGCAGCAGTGGTGTGTGCACATGGGAGACAATGTGAGGTAACCTCCTCCATTCTCGGATGGCGAGGCTGGAAGCCATCTCCACCAGCCGCTCAATGTAGTTGAGCTGCTGTTCCTCTGGGTGACAGATAGCCAGGTAGCCACGGTGCATGTTCACTTTCCATGCCATCTCTTTGGGACAGCTCAGTTCCACCTGAAATGAAGAAATTAAATGGTTCTTAAAAAAATTAAAAAAAAACAAGCAAATACAGCATTGGTAATAACAAATAGTGGCCACAAACCTGAGTGGTATGATGCTTTTACAACTGCCAATTTTACGAAAAAAAAAAGGCTAATTTAACAATAAAATTGGGAATAACACAAATCGTTACCTGGGTAAATTAAAGCAGTCATACCTTATTTTTTTTGTGTTCTGAAAAATACACTAAACACATAACCTACATTAACAGAGTCTGTGATTAATAATTCTGGTAAAAATAAATATAACAGAGGGTTCAAATAATATATTGTATCTCTACAATATTGACTAGACACATTTTACCTTTATTCAGGATTCACAAAAAAAAAAAAAAAAAAAAAAACCACACATAACATGCTCACACTTACAAACCCTCGGCTTTGAGTGCGGTCCAATTACACACAGATATCAGCGGATTAGGGGTGTAACGGTGCAGGAAAATTTTGGTTCAGTTTGTTTTCAGTACAATGAAGGAGACCAATAAAGAGGGGGTATGGGGAGGGCAGGGGTACGCTCTGTAGCACACAGGACATTTCTACAAAATATTGTTCAGTCAACTTGTATACAAACAGGTGTCCCACGTAATGTGTTTTTGCATTTTTTAATGTTCAATATTCTTTTATGGCAAACACTGCAAATTACTGAGTGTTTTTGAACACCTCACAATATTCCTTGAGGTGCTCACAGTAACGCCATAGCAGAGACACAGTGAAGGAGAGGAGGAGCCAACTTGAATGAAAAAATAAGAACCTTTTTGCTGTAAAAAATGCTTTTGTGCCACAAAGCTGCAACATATGGAAAACGAAAAGTGAAATTTAACTTCAAATATCGACCAGTTTCTGTGCCTTGCACGGAGAATTCGCTGCTGCTGCACGGCTGCCCTGCTTGCTGATTGTTTGTGTTCATGAACACACACGAACGGACGACTGACTGATGCCAATACCCTGTGGCCTGTGTGGCCGATGGTAAAAACTGTTAAAGGCAAAGCTAAAACATACATATCAATGCACTGGAAATAGTTTCTGAAGTAAGTATAATAATACTTTCAGAAGTAACAGAATGTTAGCTAAAGTGTGTGACTCTGGACAGTGATGTTTGTTACTGTGTATGCATTTTGCTCTTTCGTTGTTGGTTTAGCAGCAGTAAGCCAAAAGTAACAAATACCAGTAACGCCAGTAACAAATGAACATATTATCTTTAAAAAATAAATTATTTTGCAATGAAGAATGACAAACTTCATTTTCCATGTCGAAAAGCAAATGACTAGCTTGTTCCTGTAAAATTCCCCATCTATTGCCAGTTTGGGAGACATATAGATGCAATCACGCTCATATGGTCACAACCTGTACTGCGTCATAGAACATGTGCAGTACATTGAACATTTACTATTTCAGGAGAAGCTGACTGCCAGTAACTAGTTGGAAATAAATGACTAAAAGAATAAATTGTAACTGATGACTTCTTTTTCTGAGTCAGTGTACACACTGTGCTGTTTTTCTTTGTGTATTTGTCCTTTACAATGTCCAGCAGAATAGCACACACTCCTCATTGTGTTTTGAGTGTGGCACTTCTAATTAAATGAAAACATCCGAGGGGAAAAGGTCTATGACACTTTCCGTGCATAATTTAGTACTTGGACAAATACACAGCAATGCTGTTTCCAATTCATTTTCTGAATGGTTTCAGCAGTACTTTTGTGCTAATGACTAATCAGGCTGACGAGTCTGACACAGAGGCGGCAAAGAGGAAAAGGCCCCACTATTGATTAAAACTCTGAGTGCATTAACACTAAACAAACAATAGCCCTGGGGAGCCTGATACATCAAAGCTGTGGTTTGCTGTTGTGTGTTTATAAGGGAGTGAGAAAAAGAATGAGAGAGGACTAAAATGAGGAAGAGTGAAAAGAGCATGAGTGTGAGAAAGCACAGGTGTGTATTTGTGCCCGCTCCTCTGATGCTGGAGAAAATTACAGTGATCGGTCAAAGCGCACTTATCAGGGGTGACGCTTGATGAATATCCTGGAGACAGGACCGCCCTTATCAAGACCCAGGTTTAATTGAAAGCGGGGACATTTGGACTTCGCCTCTGAGCTGGAGAGCGAGGGCCAGGCAGGCGACTGAAAGCCTTGCTCTTCTCCTCCGCCATAAAACAAATCACCCTGCAGCAGATGCCGGGGTAATTATTCACGCACACAGCTGTCGTAAATATTAGCTGCTAAACCCAGAGCTAGAAACCGCAGGACTAGAGGTGAAGAGATGGAGGTTGAATTGGAAGAAGAGATGGTAATAATAAGAAAAAGAAGGCTAATTGAAGAAGAGAAGTTTGAGAAGGAAGAAGCAAAAAAAAAAAAGAAATGAGGACACCATAGCAAGGAGGAATGAAACAAGGAAAGAGGGATAGCGGAGTTGCTGTGGCCATCCAGACAATTTAATTAGGTGTCACCTTAGGATGGAACAGCTCAATGGATTGGTTCCAAGTCTCCTTGAAGGAGCAAAGCAGGAGTATTTGTTATATGTCAGGTACTATCACACGCCGCCCACCCGTCCACACTTTGTTTTAAGAAACATGAGGCCAATAAATTAACAGACCGAAGAGCTGAACTCCACTTCCACAGCTTTTACAGCCACCTCTCCTCTTGTTCATTCTCCCAAGGGGGGGGGGGGGTTAGACTACCCAGATGACAATATTAAGTTACTATACATTACACTGACTCACGGTATGAGCTTAATACACAGGACAGTATCACAAACCACAAACAAAATGTAAAAGTCGAGCCGAGTGTCTGGTTCGCTAGGTTCAAGCCCCGAGGCTCCGCTGAGTCTGTGTTAGTGGCAAGTTGTGGTTATAATCATTTAATTCTATTTTTTGTCAAAATGTTTACAATATTACATCTTTTAAGAGTGAGTAAGAGTGTGTTTACATAAAAAACCTATAAGCAATGTGTCTCCATAATTCAGTATTCATATATGATGACTGCTCATTACGCACCTGTACGAGTGCCTCCTTCATGGCAGCCCAATTGGAAACTCTCCAAGCACACTCCAGCACGAGATAGGGGTTTGAGTGGCCTTTAGATTGGCCATATTCTGTCAATGGCTCCCACTGGTTCAGTTCCTTGGAACAGCTATGACATGGAAAAAGAAAAAGAAAGACAACAAGTTTAGGTGCTGTTTAAGGTTCAATGTGTAGGATTTAGTACCATTTAATTGTAGGACTAAAGACTACAACCAGAAAACATTCAAAATGCCTCCATTACAGAGAATGAGGTTTCTGTTCTGGGCTTAGATTAAAAGGAGGCAATGACTTAGGCTCAGTAGATGAGAGCCCACTCCCTATGGATATAAAGATGAATTATTAAAATACTACATTACACTTCTAGTCTTGAACTTAACACAATGGCCCTTTAAAGGTTTCATCTTTTGAATCTATAAGAACTCAGCAATATTTGAACAATAATGTGTATCTTTTCCAAATCCAATTTACATTGTTTGGTGATGAGTTACCATTGTTGGATACTTTCATAGCTTACGTTTTAATTTTGTTTTTTTTTTTTATCATTTTAACACTTTCTTCCACCTCACCTAAAGTGATCACGGAGGAGAAGGGACATCATGAGGAGAAATGACAAAATGATGATGAATGGAATAAATTTAATAAATGCTACCTACACCGGTTCTCAAACTTTTTAGAGTGGAGTACCTCCTGAAATACACTTTTTTTTTGTTTTATCCAAGTTACCCCAACTCTCACTTTAGCATTTTTGATTGAAAAAAATTAGGCAAAATTCATTCCTGTGCCACAAAGGTGTCTGTTGATATTTTCAAAATGTTGTTAACAAACAACATATATTTAACTGTAATATATTAAAAAATAACAAATCTACAGAAGAGGTGAGGGTCACTAGAAAAAAATTAAGGTCCAATATATTTTTTATTATTATCCTAAGAATTCTCAGAACTACAGTTTAAAAAAATATATAAACTTTTTAAAAGTCAGCATTCTAAAATTAAAGTCAGAATCCTGAGGAAAAAATCAGAATTTCAAGATTAGACTTCTGACATTTTTCCCCT
>JAPTGZ010000012.1:6272252-6282803 GCA_029814645.1 Fowleria isostigma
TTAGACTTCTGACATTTTTCCCCTCATAATAATTATAAAAAGTATACATATATACACACACACATACTCAACGATTATCAAGATATTAACGATTATTGCAATTATTACAATTATATTGATTTTTAACACATTTTTTTTCCCCATTCAGGACTTTTTTTCTCCTTTTGTGTCTATTTTATACTTTTAAATCAGGTATATTTGTCAGTATCCATATATTCAAGTAATCAAACAAATGTACCTCCATTATATTTTATTTGTGTCAAACCACTGAATGATCCAACAGATTTTCTACCAGAGAACCAAGGCAACAGTGGAAAAAGCTGTTCTTATTCACAAAAAAAAAAATTCCAGTTACCTGCAAACCATTTGCTGTATTAAAAGCCACACTTTTCATAAATCTGTGTCTCTATTAACAGTACAGAAAAACTTTGGTGGAATGAGGTACACATTATTTTAGGAGAACAAATAACAAAAATGTCTTCAGAAATAATGATTTTCACAAATTCCTGTACTAGTCTAATAATAAAAAAAAAGAAAAAAACAATAATTTGCTTCTTTAGTTTTTCTGACCCCTCAAACTCTCAAAGCCTCCCCACAAACGTTTATGTAGAAAACTGTAGAAAACAGCTGATTCAATCTGAGCCAACACAAAAGCTATCTTATTCAGTGATAATAAATGATATCCAGACAAACTCCTCCACGAGCAGAAGAAATCCCACAAAACTAAAGATTCAATAATCAAAACATGATCACATCATGACACAAATCCGACATGGAGATGAGGGAGACGGGAGAGGAAAAAAAAAAAGACAACGGATGACTTTAATATGATATTAGACGCTAAAATTCACATGATTATTGTTGATTGACAGTTGTAGGAACGAGTCCATCAAATCCAGGTAGGGATGGTCCGATCCATTTTTTTTTTTTTTTTTGTATCAGTGATTGAGAAGTACAGAATTAAAAAGAATGGATGAGTGGGACCTGTAATGTACCTACAGCTGTCAACGCTGGTATTATGGATCTGAACCAGAACTGCATCCGTGTCATCAGTGTTATAAACTCACACTGTCTGACAATGTAGACATCCTTTGTCTGTTCCATGTCTGTCTGTCTGTCTGTCTGTCTTTGAATGGCCACTATAAATGTGTCTAAACCCCGTCTGGTACTGTATGGTGCTGACAGATAGAACTGTTCCAGCGAAATTAATCCATTTCATATCAATCCGGCATTGACAGAGACAGAAATGAAGGGAATCGTATCCATATTTTTTGTAGGTTTTAGTTAGTTTTGTAAACACACAATCCAGTTTCAGCTAATTATGATTTTTTCTTTTAATTATAGTTTTTATCAAATTTTTTTTAGTTCTAGTTTTTGTCATTTCATTCATTTTTCTGGGTAAAATCCTTCTGTTTGGGATACTGGGCTCCAGTGTCTCCATCAGACATCATCTGGTGACTCACATCATCTGCTGACAAATTCTGCTTCCAAACATTAGTTTTTAAATCCGATGGATGAATGTGATGCTCTGTAACTGTAGTCAGAGTTAATGTTTTGACTGTTTTCCTTCAATCCCAACCATACACGGGTTCCTCTGGTCCGTTCGTTAATCCGTCCGGGCGGTATGCGCCGCTTTTATTTTCCTGCCGTGCACTTGCGGTTGTGTTCCTGTCATTTAGTAATTATGAAAAATAATCGATTTTGAAAATTTGTGAATCATAGTCGAATCATCATGTGTCGCATCACGATGAATCTAAGAATCGATGTATGGCACACATGTATTGGACCACAATTTTTATAGGTTTTGTTTGTCAGTGGCCCTAATCCTGTTCTGTACAAATCTTTATAACTACATTTTGTGCAAAATATAAACTGAAAAGTGCCCCTTTCAGTGATAAGAAAAATAAATAAATTGGTCATTAATGAATAAATGAACCTTTCATCATCAAAAAATAATTACTGAATGCTCAAACATGATATTTCAGCATTAACTCTCATTATTTATTTTGTATTTGGTACATGATGACTTATTTAATGTATTTTTCCACAAAAAAATTTTCAAGTACCCCCTGGGCTGCTTCCAAGTACCCCTGGGGGTATGCATACTCTCATTTGAGAATGACTGATCTAGATCATACGCCAAATACTGCACTGAGTACATGAACATCCTACCGTATCCAGTGGTCCTCCCAGAGCTGGTACTCAGGGAAGATGGCTGGGGAAACGTTGCTGCGTTCATGCTCTTTTCTAGCCTTCTCCATTGCTTTCTCATAGCTCTCCTGGGCCTGAAAAGACAAGTCGACATGTTTGTCTTTAAAATACTTACATTGAAAAAATATCACGTAATTGATAGAATTAAAAAGTACAACATATTGAGCAAAAATTTAAGTTAATAAGAGCAGTATTTACTCTAGCAATGTGTATTAGACTGCAAAGTTTATACAGAAAACTATCAGTTGATTGTGCTGTCCCTTACCTGTTCAAAGAAGCCATGCTGTTCATAGGCAATGGCGGTGGCAGTCTCGGGAAACTTACACCTTTTCTGCCACAGTCCTGCCCACATGTCCTCCTCCTGGAGCAGAGAATAGAGCTCGGCCAGAGAGTCCAGAATCTCCTATACACAACAAGAATAGAAGGTGAATGGCAACAGAACAAAATGGGGAAATTAATAAATAAAGCTTTGTTAATGAGTTGGAAGTCAAACATGAAAAAAGGCAGAAATTTAAATAGAATATTATTATAAATCTAAATATAAGGAGAGAAGATATTATGTGATAGTGAGAGAGGTCTTATTTAACAAAATGGAGAGTTTACTTTAATACATATTCAAATTTGGGAGGGCGGTTATTCTAATGCGATAAATAAAACACCATCCATTTGATGTCTTAAGATTATATAAAGTGTATAAATATATAAATAAAATGTGATTTTCAACATGAACTTAACTTTGTTTTAAAAGTAAGTATATTACCTGTTGCGGAGGTGTGATGCTCTCCTGCTCATAAAACTCCGTGCTCTGCTTGGGTTTGCTGTGCAGACTGAGGCCCTTTTCAAACGCCTGCTGCTCCAGCATAAGAGTGGAGCGTAGCCAGAGGTTGTGTGTCTTGCCCAAGTACTTCAGCACACAGGGTCGGATGGGGATGGGAGGCACACACTGGGACATGGCCTCCACAAAACAGTTAAGGGCACTGGGCTGACAGTCCCTCTGGGCTTGGTGGCTGCCACTGCACAGGAAAGGACTCATTTCACCTGATAGAGCCTGGAGAAGAGGAGGGGGGGCAGAGCATCAGCTACCTTATTTCACTTTAGCCGCACGGCACTGATATGACTTTATCGATAAAGGCATTCTGTTGCATGTATGGGATGCAACATGATGCCTTTTTCCAGTAAAAGCAAGCTGTGAAGAAACAAGAAAAAGGTATAAGAGGGTAGGTGAAAAGACTGAAAAGGGACAGATTACAACCTCTGAGCTGCCTCTGTGCCTCTTTAGATCAAAACAAGCATTAGTTACTGGAAAAAAATTCTTTGCATAAAAAAATGAGGGATATGCAGTCTACATATCACATATCTGTGTGTCATACTGCTGGTTGTGAAACATAATATAGTACATGAATGATACATGAACTACATTAAAAAAAGACCGGGTTTTAAGAAATATTCATACTATGCTAGCTATTTTGACTTCATTTTTCACCTAGTAGTGTTTAATTGTTCATTCATTCATTCATGTTCTGAACCCGATTTATACTCGCTAGGTGGAGTCGCTTGGAGCATATCCCAGCTACTTCAGAGCAAAGGCATAGAGAGACAAACAATCCTTCTCACAATCACACATATGGGCAATTTAGATTAACCAATTAGCCTATCAGTGTATGTCTTTGGATGGTGGGAGGTAGCTGGAGTACCCACACAAAACCCACACAGACACGGGGAGAGCATGCAAACTCCACACAGAAAGGTCCCGACCCCATCGACTGGTGTTGGAATCAAATCCTTGCTGTGAGGTACGACTGCAATCCACTGCACCACTGTGTCGCCCAGTGTTTAATTTAAGTGTAAATAAAACTGGTTAATGTTTCTGAGACAAAATAATTCCTACATGACAATATCAATCAATCAAATTGTGTTAATATAGCACCAAATCATATCAAAGGTCACAACACTACATTTAGTGCTGGTCTAGACCAGGCTCTTAAGTCAATTCACAGACACACAACAGAATTATTAAAACCAAATTACTGTTTCTGTGATCTGCAGAAGGAAACGCTACACAACCTGGCCTTTCAGAACGTCCAAGGCTGGACACAATAGAATGAGCAAAAATACTGGGATACTTCTCCAATACTCACGACTAACACTCAGAAATAAATTATTTATTGGTAATGAATGTAATTTCACCTCTTGCTGGCAGCATGGAATAATTAATGCTTGATGGTCACTTTAATTAGGCTGGTGGTGGTAGAAAAGGCCAATATGCCACCAAAATCCTTCCAACAGAGAATATGCTTCTCTCTCTCATTTGGCACAGATATAAAGCATGAGCAGCAGTAATCACTTCATTTTCACAAGACACTGATATGGTAGCTTGAGGCAGGCGTCTGAATCAACATATGTGACATGTGTGTGACTTCATGCCTGTCACAGGAAAAGAAAATATAATTTTGCAGTCATCTTTTTTTAATACTTGCATCTTTCAGATGTTTAAGGACTCAATCACTTCAAATCAAGGCCTTTCAGAGAGTCTCAAAATACTCTATATGCATCTGGTTCATTAAACTCATTACGGCTTTTCTGCTTTTGCTTTCTCATTTCCATATTTAGCATAAATGAATCTGTCTAATTGAGTGTAAATTGCATATTTTGAAGCACAAATGGGAAGGCCAAGGTTAGTGTCTGTTTTCGACACCATTGATAGGATGCAAGAAAAGGGAGAAATGGGCTATGTGTTAACAAAAAAACTAGGATGGTGAGTACTGTTAACCTGAATTAGTACATTCTAATTTCATTAGATGCTTTACTTTACTTACAGCAAGATTATTAGGGCCATTTTGAGAATTCCATTATATTGCAAAATTCCTCAGGCAAGTTTCAAGTATACATATCTCACACAACTCACATTATGCATTAACTGTGCTTTTTTGTTAATACACACAACTTCAGTCTTTGGCACGCTTACTGCACTGAGTTGATAATTTTATATCGGGTTTGAGATTGTAATTTGATTAATGTAATATAAACCATTACCACAACATGGCACAATCACATCCATCTATAGTTCATCCACAAATATTGAGTTTCTCAGACCCAGATGTAACCTGATGGAGGTCAGTCATACTCACATGCTGCTGCCTGTCCGAGAGGATCTTCCAGAGGCGAGGAAACAGCTGTACCCAGGTCCTCTCAGCCAGTGGTGTGGAGATGTGACAAAGCTGCACCAGCGCATTCAGAAGTGCTCCCGTCTGTCACAAAACGGGGGGAGAAAGAGAGAGAGATAAAAAATTACAGCAGCTGACTCAGCGTGGCAGTGCTGTTTAACCATTGTCCTTGGATAAAATCAGTGCCTTTAATAGGTTGATTAAAAATCAGCAGGGTAACAATGACAAAAATGTAGCGTTTTCAGAAATGCTTTAGAAGTATAATCTCAAAGTCACTAATTACCCCCTGGGTAAAATTAATACAATCATTTCATATAATAGTGGCTTCCCGCGTGAGCTACCCATTAACCTTCATCCCTCAGTTCAGAGTGTATTGTATTATACGTACCTTCACCTCTCGCAGGGAGTCAAGAAACTTATCATGCCGGTTGGTGAGCATGTGAAGTTGGTTGCCTGCATCTCTCTCGGCCTGCTCTTTTGTTTTGGGGATGGCCGTCTGGTCACCTGGTGCTAATTCTATGTCAATCTCCACATCCTGAGTAAAAAGAGAAGATCAATATAACTGTGTTTTCAAAAAAACCTTGACATAATTTGGTCTACATTGAACAAAGAGCTTTTTCTGTTTGCATTTGGATCAAATGACATTACTTTTTAATAATAGAGACGAAGGAAAAAAGGCTTTAATCTTTTTTAAGAACCATAGGATGTAACACACTTAATAGGATAATGTGCTAATTTATGTGAAAGAGCATGTCTCCTGTGCGTGGTCTACCTCCTCCTTGGTCTCGCTGTTTTCCCTCTCACGTGGCTCCTGCTTGACATGTGTTGCCATGGCAAAGGCGGCGCGGTCGTGGCTGTCAGCCAGGTTGATGACATTAGTGATAGAAGGCAGCATTGATCCTTGACAGCTGGTACCGATGATGGTGTTTCGTTCACACACTGCCAACAGCAGCTAACAAACACATTGCACACAAACAAACAGATGCAAACCGGAGAAAACAGGCAATCAGTGACAGCAAGTGACGTGACGAGTGACAGGCGTGACAGGAGGCTGACTGAAACTAAAGAAGCAAAACAAAAGGAAGCCTTACCTAAAAAGTCAACACTTTCTTTTTTTTAAATGTGGGATGAAAGGCTTAGAAAGTCTGGCATTAGGTATGAGCAGCCTTCCACTTACCTCTATGCACTGTTTGATCCAGAAATGGCTGCCCATAGCCTCCCAGTTCTGAGAGCAACAGATGTAAAGAAGCCTCTCATACACTCGACGTTTCATTGAAGCGTCAAACACCTCAAAGAACTTGGCTCGGATCAATGGCTGAGTGCAGCGAAGCCCAGAGAGGAAGGCTGGCTCCAACTTGGACGTGATGTCACTTCCTGAAAGACTCTCATCTCTAAATAACAAAACAGACAAAACATTTATTTAACAGGGTTTCTGCACGAGGTTGCATCATTTTTACTTTTAATTCATGAAGACTAAGTACAGGCTGAGCAAGAGAACCACTATGATCTGCTACTGCAACTGTTAGTCATCAAGAATATTTTTGTGCACAACACAAAAGTGTAAAACACCCGACTGCCTCTACAAAGGACATAATGCAAGTGCCTGCATCCAACTAAACTCAAACAAAACTGAAAGCATTGTCTTTGGCCCACAAAACCAAAGAAAAAGTATCAGCAGTCACCTTGAGTCTCTAACTTTAAAAGCTAAAAATTGGGTTAGAAATCTATGGGTAACAATGGACTCAGACCTGAACTTTAACAGCTTTATTAAATCAATAACATCAGCCTTTTACCATCTCAAAAACATTGCTAGAAATCAGAGGTTTACTGTCTCAATCAGACTTAGAGAGACTTATCCATGTATTTATCTCTCACAGGTTAGACCATTATAACAGCCTTCTCACTGGACTCTCTAAGTTAACTTTAAGACAGCTGCAGTTAGGGATGGGAATTAATAAGAATTTAACGATTCCACTATCAATTCTGCTTATTGATCCAATTCTCCTACTGATTCTCATTGGGTGAGGGAATAACAGTATAAACTGGTTTGTTTGCATTGACTGTCTTAATAGAAATTAGGAAATATTACATATAGTATGCACATCTAATAATAACAGATGACACCTGGTCCGGTTCTGGCTCTGTGCCAATAAAATACATGTTAAAGTATTTGTTGGAGCTGTGGCAGATCAGAGTTTACAGTTGATCTGACTACTATACTGATAAATAGTGTGATTTACCTACTGTTCCTGCTCCCATTTCCTATCAATTACATTGGAGCCACCGCAATACTGATGGAGCGGAGCTGCAGACTGTTACCAGTGATGCGGATGCGGTGGCATGGAGCCGCGGACTGGCACCGAGCGCGAAATGGTACAGGTAGTGCGGAGCGCGGAACCATGGACAGGTGTCCTATGACAGAATACCGGTACTGGAGGGCTGTTGCGCACAAGCGTGGCTAAGTATCGTGTCAAATACGTGACATTCATGCGGATTAATATCTTGCTGTGGACAAATGTTTTTGTTCTGTTGTTGGATTTCCTCCTTTGAACAAATGGACCTCGTGTCATCTACACCTGAAATACAGACAGACTTTGGAGAGTTTCTGCCTGGATGCCATGGCGGCTATGTTCTGAACCAAAACAATGCAACGTGCATGTGACATTATTACGCATGCAAAATGAGAGCGGAATCGATAAGCAGAATCATTAAGCAGGCAGGCAAACAATTCCAAGGAATTGATCTACTGGGAACCGGGAACCAGTTTCTAAAAAAGAACTGGTTCTCGATTCCCATCCCTAGCTGCAGTACATCCAGAACGCTGCTGCTCAGGTCCTGACTATAACCAGGAAGTACCATATTAGTCCTGTGCTCAGGTCTCTGTATTGGCTTCTTGTGGCTTAGAAAATAGACTTTAAAACAGCACTGCTCTTGTTTAAGTCTCTCCAAGGTCTGGCACAAAAGTACATCTCTGACATGTTGGTACCATCTGGACCCTGAGAACCTCATGGACTGGTCTTTCGCTGGTGCCCAGAGTCAGGACTAAACATGGTGAAGCTACGTTTCAGTTCAATGCAGCTAAACTCTGGAATGTGAGACAGGCCTCTACTCTGACAATGTTTAAGTCCAGGCTGAAAACAGTTCCGTTCAACTGTGTATATAACAACTGAAAGGATTCTATCTGCACTCCGCTCTTTTACTTTATTTTAATTGATTATTATTTATGTTTTACTGATTATGTTTTAATTGTAATTGTGTCTTTTTAACTTGTCTCTTTTTTATTTTTGTAAAGCACTGTGAATTGCCCTGTGTAATTGTGCTATACAAACAAACTTGCCTTGCCATTGGTTTGTTTGCAGGTTGGACAATTATACTTTTAGCTACTATTTTATTATTTTTTTGCCAGAGGGGCCCTATAGTTCAATATTACACTCAGGTCAAATGGTCTTGTTAGCTTAATTATTTGCTCATTTTTAGTTACTGAAGCAATTTAATCATGACATTTTTGATAAATGCATTTCCCTTAGTTTTAATCAAATTATTAAAGCTTAATTTCATTATTAAATTTGAGTACAGAGACATAAAAAGTCACTGGCAGATACACTCACTTGGCAGTTTAAGACTTCAGCCGCATTCTTTATGGCAGGTGGACATTCGAGTGCAATACAAGATGAACCATGTCATGAAATGAAAGGGTCAGTGTGAGGAGGTGGCCGTTAACACTGAATGTTGAGTAAAACTGAGGGCCATTGAGGCAGAGGCTATTGTTATAGTAAAGCATTAACAGCCATGTATTAAAGACAAAACCATCATTCCTCCATCATCCTGCTGTAGTGAATGGGCCTCGAGGGTATGATTCACGTAACAGGAGAGAAGAAAGGTGGCATAAAAAAAAAAAAAATAAGACAACACAGGCAGGTCTACCACCGCCGAATATTACCTCTATCCACATCATTCTCTTAATCACACATTGTGCTGGCACAGCTGCTTTATCATTCCATTATCATTACTTGCTGTCCATCATGGGTTTACTGCTTGTTTAAAATCGCTTGACATGAACAGCAGATGGGGTGGATGGGATACAGGGTACATTTGGCTGATTAAATGTGTATGTGTGTGTTAGACAGGAAGACAAAGAGCTAAGGTTTGATGAATAGCAGGCAGTAGATCGGTCTCTACCCTCCGGCCCCCACCTACTGGGTGTCCTGTCATGAGTTAGTTGAGCCCTGACATGACTGTGGCCCTGTGAAAGATCCTGGCACATTCTCTATCTCTATCACCACCTGCTGTCTTCTGACCGTTTCTGAACAGTGCTACCCTCTTTTTCTCCAACATTTTTTATCTACACTTACAGTTCCCATTAATTACTGCCTTTTGCCTCAGTCTAATCACCGCATCTATCTATCTATCGTGATTCATATTTTCCAATCCTCCCATGGATTAATAGGGCTGAAATTTCAGACCTCCTCTTCTTCATTTCCATTTTCCATTGCTCCTTGACCCAACCTCCCATGTCTTTCCCCCGCCTCAACCTCCCAACCTTCAGTCCCCCTGTTAAAGATGGATGTAAGGGCGGCGTGGCGTCAGTGGCACGGCCATTTGGCCATGTGATAAATGACAGTAATTACCTGTAGACGTAATTAACGAGGTCCAGGAACTGGGCGTTTAACTCAAGCTCATCTGGGAAACGCTTCTCTATGTAGGTCATCATCTTCACCAGCAAGATGGACTTCTCGCGTAGGTTGGGCATCTTAAAGGAGAATGAAAAGTAACCATGATACTTTAAGAGAAATGTGGATAAATGAAAGACAACAACTGAACAAACACGAGTAGGGATGCAGAGATTTTGTTGGTATAATTGTTGTCTACGGAATAATGATGGTTCCATGATTATCACAATTATCATGCATTGCTTGATTTCAGTAATGACTGAAGTTTATGTTCAATATTTGATTACATAAATAATTATATATGAATAAATACTGTTGTTATGGTTAATACTAGATGTGTGAAAAAATATCGATACAGCAATATATTGCAATACTTTGACCTCCAATATAATATCAATATTTCAACCCTTAATATCAATTTTTTGGAAGAACAAAAATAATAATTTCTTTGCAACATTAGTTTAATTTACAGTAGTGTAAGTGACAAACTTGATGCATTTTATGTT
>JAPTGZ010000012.1:6305546-6320115 GCA_029814645.1 Fowleria isostigma
CCCCCCCCCCCCCCCCCCCCCCCCAATCAGGGAACCCACATTTAAGGAACTATTTGACCCGTGCCAACCAGGTAACCCATGGGGCTCACGAGTACAGGCACCCACAGAGTCAGGCGTACTTAACTCCACGGAGGATATCTGCGCATACTCGAGGTGGACAGCAGACCATCCACAAGCTCAAGACACTCCACTCTCTTGCGGACACACGCAGCGTGAGGATACACTCAAGTAATGAAATGTGGTACCGTTTGGAGCTGCACAATACATTGTTTGAGCATCATCATCACAAAGTACATGTGTGCAATAGTCACATCGCAGATAGGAGGCAAATGAACTTAATGTGTTCTCATCTCATTTCAAGGGTACCAGCAATCACAATCATTCTTAATCAGTTTGAAGAGAGTCGTTGGTAACAACACTGAAAAGTGAGCAATGAAGAGAAAAATCACCAAAAACGAAGACTTGGTGCCAAAAAGAAAAGCAATGTCAGTTATCTAGAATTATTTCAGCTACAAGAATGACAACGTGTTCTGTGTCGACAGTGCCTTACAATTGTTGCCACGAGAGGTAACACGACTTATTTATTTGACCATTTATGTCGGCACCACACAGCTATTACATCCTCCTGAGTATATTTTAAAATTGCAATATATATCGCAGGGTTAACAAAAAAAATTCGCAATGTCAGTTTTTTTTCAGTATCGTACAGCCATAATACTGTTTGACTTAATGTGAATCAATACTCGAACCCGACGGAATTCTGTCGGTACCATTAAAAGTACAGAATTCAGTACCCATCCCTAAACGTGATATAATGTGCAAGAGAGAGAGAAAACAAAAAAGGACAGACAGATGGAAGGGACAGACACGGAAGAGAAAGACTGAATGACAACAATTAAGTTATCAAGTAGAATGTAAATGCTCCAAGAGAAAAAGCATCACGCTGAGTGCAATGCAGCTGACGATAACTGACAGCGTGAAGAGATGCCGGACTGATAAGACATTATGAGAGGAAATGCGGCAGGTAATGAAATCAAAGAGACAGATGGAGAGACAAAGCTGTTGAGTAATGAACAAAACAAAGAGAGGATGTGAAGCAAGTATGTGAGAGGGGAAGAAAAGATGTTGATAGGAGGCAAAAGGATGTCTGTAAGCGTTTGTGTGAGTGTTTACCTTCGTTATGAAGACACTTGTGATGCTTTCTGGATTGTCCCCTTCAGGGTTAGGGGGCCCAAGCAGCTGTTCACCTTCCCCTTTCTCAAAGCTGTACAGGAAGGCGGGGTTCAGGATGTGCTGCAGCACCTGAGAACCATTAAAAACATAAGCTTATATTATTTCACCTGATAAGAAAGCATGAAACATAGTAATCAGAGGACACGTGACCTTACCCTCTAGGATTCAAGACTACAATGGATGACTGATATTACTTTCAAGTAAAAGGAAGAACTAATCAGTGTATTCACCCAGTGTGGTCTTTCAAAAGCTGTATAAAAGAAGCTGCATACTTGCTGCTCTCTAAGACACAAAACTAAGTGATGAAATGGTATTATCTAGTAAATTAGAGGCACCTGTGCTCTGTACAGATTGATAATATCTGGGTAAAGACTTAGCTTCATTAAAGAGTGGTAGGAAAAAGTAGAGGCATAATGACAGACATGAGCCTTAGCAGCATCTCATTAACAATAAATGAGGACACAAAAGCAGCAAATGGCATAATATTGAAAACGATGAAAGAACTGACTCATCTAGGCCTGGAACAAATTCTCTTAATTGACATGTGAATATAAGAGAAAGAAAATCAAATGATCACAGGGGTTTCAATTTCTTTTTATTAACATGCTGAAACCTTCAGGGACTGTAGAAATCTGCAAACGAGGGCAAAGTCTTGATTAGGTAGTAAAGTATAGAATAACCCAACCACGATACAGCTAACGACTGCATTTGTTAAAGAAGCGACAATCTGCTAATGAACTCCCCTATTCAATCCATCACTGGGGACGACAGTAAAGAACGAGCTGTGGCAGCATATGTTCCCGCTCTTCCATTAGCGCATTATTCACACACGTTCTGCACATACATGCACGATTCCTACACTCACACATGTGCAAAGAAAGCCATAACCCAAGCTGAAGACAACAAGGAACTGCATCAAGCATATTCAGGTTCAGTCACAACAAAAACCAAGGAGTATTTCCATAATACCATTAGATGATGCACTCCATTGTGTCAGTGCAGCCACATGCACACATAATACCTCGGGCAAGTAGCCTAGATCTTGCCCTCTCTTAATTATCCTCAATCTCATTTTCATACCTTTTTAACAAACAGCAGGTGTGTGAGTGTATTTCTGTTGCAGTGTCATTAGTGTCCTCGCCATCCATGAGGTACACAGCATATAGAACATGTGTGATGCGGTCATACACTTTGGTGTAGTAGACAAATTCAAGTCCTGAATGATTAAGTGTATTACGGATCTGGTCAAGGGTAGGGGTGTGTATTGGCAAGAATCTGGCGATACCATACAAATTCACAATACTGGGATTACGATACAATATACTGCGATATATGATGATACTGTTAACAAAGCAATAATTTTGTTTGCTTTATTTAATTTTTTAAAAGACCATTTCCTGGGAAAACTGAATTGCACCATGAATATGCATAGATACTAGACATATTTATATTTGATCAGAACAGTATTTAATACCATATCATCAAACTTTTCTCTGTAAAAACTTAAAGTGCAAGATTTGGATAAATAAAGTTTTAACATCTGGCATTACCAGTACAAAGAACACACAAAAAATAAACAAATTAAAAAAATAAGGTTTTATAGACATTACAGTTTAAGATCCTGCTCAAATATTCATATTCTATTAACTGTGAAAAGAATGCACAGTGGACAATGGTATCAAATTTAAAAACTACATGCATGACCTACAATATCACAATACTACCTGTACTTGTAATACTCATTCCCTTGATTTCTTGTGTTTCATCAGAACTCATGTATGACTAAGGGTGTAAGAAAATATGATATTTTCTTATACCCCTAGCCATAGGTGGTGTGTAGGGGAGTGTCTTCATTTGTAGAGTATCACAGAAGACAGATTTTATTAAACCTATGGTCAAAAAATTTAATTGTGGGTTTTTTGATGTTATGAAGACTCAGAATTTTAATTTGAACTGATTTTACTTGCACTAACTTAAGACGAAACAATACACATTTGTTGTAAAGTTAAAATTAATTTAAAGCACCACAGATTGAGTGGACAAACATATTCATAATACATATATTTTCCTGTTATATTACTCAGCTCTAATTTACCCTATTGTGTTAATTTTAGCTATTAAATCAAACCCTCAAGTGTCTTAAGCTTATCAAATCATGATATACAGTGTTTGAGTCGAGTCTGAGGAAATCTTATCAGTCAGTTATTACTGCTGCTTATCTGTGGTCTGACAACACTTATGATTTGCCACAGTTTGCATCCTGGAGTCGGTTTTCTACAATTGTCAGAAATAGCTGCAATTCTAATTTCCTCTCAGACCACTTGAATTACAACATGCTGAAAGGTAATTAGGGAATTTTTGTCCAAAGATGCCAGCACATTATCGAGGACTGCATAATTAAGCCTCCATGCACCATGATGTTACTCTACACAAACTTAAAACAAATAAAAAATGTGAATAAATCATTTTCAGCATGGAACGCAAAAAAATGTTGAAATGTTGGTTTCATGCGGGGAAGGTTTGTTCACATATGCACACCGGGAGAGGAATACGAGAAGGGATATGAAATGTGGTTTTGTTGTTTCAACTTAACACAGCGGTTTGATTTCAACCACCTCTGAGGAAACGATACTAGCGCAGCATGTAGAAACATTCGGAACATTCTGCTACACTGTAAGTCATGTTGGGAACAAAAAACTGAAGAAGAATGGGAAGCAGACGCGCTGTGCTTCATAAATTTCATGTTCTTGTTTGTCTGTTTGAAATCTATTTCATGAATAGTCAAACGCTTCTGAAAAAAACAAAACAAAACAGAAAAAAAGCACCAGAAAAGCGTTTTTTGAAAGAATTGTTTAGATAAAACAAAAGAAGCAATACAGGAGCAGCATGAGGTCAGTCTGTGCCATCACAGATGATTCATTGCTGCTTTCGCATACTGTCTCTCTCCTCCTCCATCTTTCTCTTGTGTGTGTCTTGAAAGTGAAAAGTGAAATATTCTCCCAGACCCCTGTGATGCTTCATTATGAACTCAGATGCTAACACCCAGGAAAATTGGAGTATTTAAAACACACACCTAAGATATTGTGCTTACTCTACAAGCTAAAGGCAATTATTCAGATCCCAGCAAAGGTAACTCCCACACCAACTCCTTTGCCCATGACTCATACATTAAAATACATGAACATACATATGCTACAAAAACCAAACACACCAACATGCATCTCTCTGTCTGCCTGTCTCCCTGCCCCACAAGCCCAGCTAGCATCTGCTGCACGCAAGAGGAGGATAATTAAGGAAAAAACAACAATATGGCAAAATTCTGTTGGGGTATAGAAGGCGGTAGTGATACTCCATTACTAGCAAAGAGAACAGACTAAACCAGGGTCTCAAAGTCATTTTAGTTCAGGGGCCACATTCAGCCCAATATAATCTGAAGTGGGCCGGACTAGTATAATAATAACAGTGATAAAAGTTAAATTACATTATAATAGTGTTTACATATAGAAGCTATCCTTTTCATTTACACATGTTCATTACAACGTACAGATCACAGTGGATATACAAATACACAAAGTATTTAGTAAAAAAAAGAATAATGGTCAAATACACTTATTTTTCTCAAGACATTTTAGGTTTTTACATTTTTTTGTGAAAGAATAATTTATAGATGTTAAAATCTTTTACTTTTTTTACACAAAAAAATATAGAAAATTTGCTTGGCATTATTTATTCGTAATTATGACCCACTTTAGATAATATTGGTCTGTACATCCTTGATTGTTAATATCTTAAGTGTCATTTTTACATTTCACAAATTTATCCCACAGGCGGGAATGGACCCTTTGGCGGGCCGGACTTGGCCCCCAGGCTGCATGTTTGAGACCCCTGGATTAAACTCTGCAGTGTTTTAACTTTCAAAAGTAGCATTCTGTCTGTGAAAGACACAACACAGAGAGAATACTTATCTCTATGGCCTGCATTTTCCTCTCACCTCTCCTTTCACTCCATATGCCACTGAGTGAAATCAAACTTGATCAAAAAGGGCACTGTGAAGTGAGCAGCATCATAAACACAAGTGAATGTCCTTGGGTTTGATGCTCTTTCTACAGCTCCAAGTATCCTGTCTAAGTGTAGTTGTGCATTTGCCACACAGCCATTTGGTTCTATGCGATGGTGCGCCAGGGCAGGCCTTCCCCACTGACCCGTTTGTACTCAACAGCAGTGCTGTTGCTCCTCTGTGCCAGGTTGTGTGCCTGCTACAGCTGTGCAAAAGGCATGTGTCTGTGTGCATTGCCTATGTGTGAATGCATAAGTGCATGCATGCGGGAGAGTGAGCTTAATTAAAAGGCAGCCGAATGATTGTAATGCTTGCAGCAGGAGGTCAGGTAGAGAGGACAGAGGCATTCATCTGTGAGCCTCTAAGGGTCTACAACCAGACTAAATGACCTTCCTGACTCTATCAAAGAACTTCTGGTACAAAACACACCAACCATAAAAGTCACATAGATCAGGTCCCTAAATGCCTGCATTTCCCACACTGACGAGGCAAAGTGAGTAATTTCAGGTTAAGCTCCAAGACTGCGACTTGAACGCAGTATGATTTATAATACATTATTCAGTTTATGACCAACTCATATGGACAAAAAGCTCATCTACATACTTTTTCATGCTCACAGAACTGATGTTCTTGGGTCTAAATATACAAAACAGTTTTGCATTTATACATTTATAAGAGGACAAACTACAGTACTTCATTATTCTTAGACAAAAATTACCTGATCTTTAACTTGGAAACTTTTATTTTGTGAACATTGTACAAATTTTAATTTTCAATATTTGTATACATTAGGAAGATTTTAATAGAGCATAAAATCTAGTTATATACATTCATAACTTCCTTGGAGTTCCTGAAAACTGAAATTCCCTTGTTTTGTTTTTATCATTTCAGTGCGATCAGATTTTTTTTAATAACAAGCTGTATAAAAGCTCAGCTGACAGTGTTGAACACCTACCTCCAGCCAAATACTAGTAAATTCTGCCTGTGTGGAGTATAACAACATTTATTCTTCCTCCAGATTTGGCAGGTAACCAACTACCATGTGAATGTCAATTCTATAACTTGGCTAACACAATATAAGTCAGAAAAGTTTCATCTCATGGTAAACAGCTGTGTATAGATTTCTCTGCTCTGACTGCTTGACTACATACCTTGGCTTTGAGCTCATCGTTGAAGTGAGGGTCATTGAACTCAACAAAGCGGAAGAACAGGGCCCGTTTCTGAGCGATGGAGTAGTTTCTGGGGATGTCTTCCTCCATATACTCCTTAAGGAAAGTCATGTTGCATAAGAAGCGACCCGTAAAGGCTCTGAGGAGCTGGAACAGCAATTCGATCTCTGAGTAGTTTCGCCTGTTGAGGGACACCTTCGTTCAGTTCAGTGCACAGGTAGAAAGAAAGATGTCTTGCACCAATGTTGATGGAAACAGAAAAATTTTATAATGTTGAATATAAACGAGATTTGGCTCAATTCAGCTCTGTTTCCCCGTTAAAAAAAAAAGGCTGACTGACCAAAAAACACAGTCAATCCCAGTTCAGCTTGAAGAAGAAATGAAAGTCAGGTTTGCAACATTCATAAATCTTACCACTTTAGACAAATGCAACCAAATGAGAAAATGTGTGTCGATTAATAGCAACAACTCTGTACTTTTGTTGTAGCAGCACACTTTTCATGCTTTGTGTTGCTGGATATAATTTGTAGGGTGTTAAAATATGAATGAGACCAATAATAGTGCCTTACTACAGCGGCATTTCTAACACTGATAAAATGGTTAACAAACATGAAAATTCAAAAAGGTCAAGAATTTCTCCTTGCCTATTCCTGGAGCTGTTTAGCAATTTGATGTCACCTCTAATAAGCAAAGAAAACACAAGCTACTGTATGATTTTACCATGGAAACTAATAATAATGCTGAATTTTGTGCTAACAAGTAAGCTATAGTGCAAAAACACACAGTATATAGTACTTCATTCAAAATCCTGTCATTGGTGATCTGACAAGTCAGAGCCGACCACCGAAAGTTGAACTGAGACAGGCCTGCAGCAATATTATACAACAGGTTTGTCTCTTTGCTGATCTTGGGTCAGCACTGTGTTTAAAATTACAGGCTTACATAGGAGGTTCATCAAATTACGTTCATAAACATAAATATGCAAGATGCATTTTCTTGTTGAGAAAAAGGGTCATTGTTGACTGAAATGGAATTGAATGAAGTAAAGTTGTACAGAGCACTATAAAAAGGCACATAGTTAAAGGCACAAGTAATTTTAGTCAAAGGACCCTGCTGGTACCATGGTATACTGGAAAATTTGGAGAAAAGTCAGGGAACACATGACCCTGGGGCCCGTGTTTCAGCAGTTCCCACACAAAATTTTATTTCCAATTTCATGTCATAAAAGAACGTTTCTCCAACTCTTATCCCATTAGAGGTTGAACCAGTATACATACTTGCAGTAGCTTAGCAGGCAGTAGGCCAGCAACTTGGGCTCCTTCCAGTTGGTGGCAGCCATATTGTCTTTACGATGTCTCTCCTGGAAGGCCTCACTGACCCAAACTCGTCTGAGCTGGCTCACCAAGGAGTGTTGCCCTGCTAGCCAGCCCTCATCATTCTTTACTATAATGCTGATGATCTGAAAAAAACAGAATAAGCAAGGGTTAAATAATGAAAAAACAAAATGAAAAAGATGCAGGTATGGATGAGGCTTGCAAAGTCACAATGAACACCTTGATTGCTTGAAACTGCAGGTCGAGTCTAGCTGTGGTTGTAGAAGGAGATCCGGGTCGGACTGTGGCCGCAGTACCAGCAGGAACCAGCAGGGGGACAAAGCGATTGGGATTGGAGGCCAGCACATCTCTTAGTGGCTTGGCATCTTTGTGTTTCAGAAAACTCTGTACAAAAATATATAAACACATTCATTAATTACAGTGAAACAATATGCCATTGGTAAACCCTAATAAAGATCTAATGGTGCAAATATAAAAAAAAAAGATATAAAGATCATTTAAGGAAGCATATTATTGTGCTCCATCTTAATTTGACTTAAGTGAAGCCACTAAGCCTCCAGACACTTATCATATCTTGATCACAGCCTATTACCATTGTAGCAAAAAATACTAAATGAAATCTTAATGCCAAATGTGTCTGTAAAAAGTGTGTGGGAACTGAGCCCCCACTGTCTGACCATGAACATGCGGCTCCACTGGGGGTCGTTCAGCGTAGCCTCCATCATGAACAACTCCACCGTCTGAGATGGGTGACGTGTCAGGAACTTGATTAGAGGCTCCCTGAATGGACTTCCCGCCTGTAGCCAGAGAAAAAATGGTAGAACAGATGGTAAGGGGAGGACGAATGACGTGAATGCGCAGAGAGACTTTCTTATAATGGTCTGAAGAAAAGACAAAAGTTTATAGTACTAGTAACACTATGATAAGAAATGAAAAAAAAAAAAAGGATTTTAAAAACTATATGCAACAAGGCTGGTCATCAAGAGAGTTTTTAAGGGTTGATCATATATTCACATTATCTACTTTCTTCAGTCTTGACACCATAAGTCTGGTCAAATCTGTCTATAGAATAAAAATAAAAAAAATAAAAAAAACCTGACTGAGCAAGTGTTTAAATTCATAAAAAGTCATGCATCTAAATCAGGGGGTGTCACTCATTTTAGTTCAGAGTCCACAGTCAGCCCATAATAGATCTGAGGTGAGCTACACCAATAAAATAGTAAAAGTGAAACGTAAACTTATATTTTGGTTACAGCTATAAAAGTTTCATGAATAAGATCAACAACCTCAAATTTCTTAACAAAAATAAGTGCAATTTTAACAATATTCTGCTTCAGTTTATCATTTACACATGTGGATTACAACTTATAGATCACAGTGGATCTACAGTTTCACAAAGTTTGTTGCTTTTTTTTTTTTTTTTTACATTTTTTTAACATTCATTTTGTTGCCTATAATCTGTTGTGTTTCATTCGCATTGTTTTCTCTTTTTGGGTACATTTGTGCTCTGTATGTTGTATTAAAGTTGGTTTTGGTGTAGTAATGTATGTTTACAACTAGTTTCCTTGGCATACTTACAACCATACAAGTTTAAGTAGTGAAACTGGTAAGATTAAATAAGTTTTAGTTTCTTTTCACTCCCTTTCGGGCTACTAGAATTATATATTAATAGTGAATTATTGTATATATTTATGTATATTGTGTACCCATAATGACATCTATATTGTTTTATCTTGGTGCCTATAATCTGTTGTGTTTTATTGGTGCTTTTTCTCTTTATTAGGTACATTCTGTATGTTGTGTTAGGGTTAGTTTGGTGTACCAGAGTGTTTACAGCCAATTTCTCTATGTACATTTCTCGATGCATATTTGTTTATGTAAATATCTATGTATATTGTGTTGACAACAAATTCTTTGTATATCTGTGTACATATAATGAAATGTTGTACATGGAGTGCACAAACTCGAACTAAACCAAATAATAATAACAAATCATTTAGTAACAGGCAGAATATTGTTAGAATTACACTTCTCTAAAGACATTTCAGGTCAATTATATAATATATATTGATTAACAGATTATTATAATAGTATCTAACTGGTCTGATCCACTTTAACTCATATTGGACAATATGTGGAAACTGAACTAAAATGATTTTCACACCATTGATTATTAATATCTTCAGTGTAATTTTGCATTTCACAAATTCTTCCCCCGGGCCAGATTGGACCCTTTGGCAGGATGATTTTGGCTCATGGGCCATATGTTTGACACCTGTGTTCTGAATGCTAGAATGCTCAGTTATGAATCCTCCTACAGTCTACATGGGCTGTTTTTCTAAATTTATTTCAAGCTGTACATGGCATTTCTACAACTCAGTCTGGAGAACGGAGCCCATGTCCCACCTCTATGAGCATAGCCCTTTCAGTCTTCATGACCACCTCCAACAGAGGTTTGACCAGGGTCTGAGGTGCAGCAGGGATCAGGTGGAAAAGGTTAATGATGGCAGAGCAAATCTTCATCTCCTAGAAGAAAGAGAGTGGACGGAAGAAGGAAGCAGATGAAATTCTTGGACAGGAAATGGTACTGTACACGGGCATAATTTGTTGACAGTCTTGAGGGACAGCCACTGTAGAAAGACAAGGACGAATCTTAGTCAAAAGCGCTGACAGTTTGCTCAGTCAGTGGGTATAAAACATCCCACCACACCTACACAACATATAGGATACGAAGAAGTAATGACAGTATGCATTGTTATCTTTAATTTAACTTGCGTTATCTATGTCTTGGAGGGGGGAGGGGCAGATTTCAGGAAGAAAAATAAAGAACTGGACATGTAAACAGTCAAAATGTGAGGTTAGAGTGAGGCTGAGATGACAGGAACTTTTCCTTAAGACGACCACAGACACAAGGACACAGAAATACGGGGCGACTCCAACAGCACCACTACCACAACATTTGTTCAATTCACCACCACGACACTGGTTCAATTAGGTTTAAAAATCACTGACAGAATCACCAACAGAGGGCGCAACACCGGGTCACATCTCACCTCAACGCCCTCCAACGCAGGCTGTACCAGAACGGGAGACAATGATCAGAGTCAGCAGAGCATCATGTGTGCATTTTTGTGTGGCTGTGTGGTGGTCTGTCTTTGTTCCGTGTGGGAGGGGAGCAGATATGTTAAGGCAGTGGTTCTCAAATGAGGGGACGGGGAAGAAACCCAGGGGGTACTTGAATTTTTTTAATTTTTTTTTTTTGAAAAGTAATCAAATAAGTCGTCATGTACTGAATAAAAGACAGAGAATTAATGCTAAAATATAAAACACAATAAAGACATTCAGACACTCTTGACCTTCTTTCATTTCAATATTTTCATTTTTTTATGTTATTATCAGTCATCTGGGTTAAGCTTTGTTAATGTTACACTTAACATTTTAAGAACATTTCTATTTTATATTATTGAAGATGACTTTATTTAAAAAATTAAGTAATTATTTTTATTGGTGAAACATTCATTTATTCATTAATGAGCATTTAATTTATTTTATCAATGGAAGCAGGCACTTTTTATTTATGTCACAAAAAATTTGCTTATAAACATTTATTTTTTAATATATTAAAGCTAAATATATGTTGTTTGTTTACAAAGTTTTGAAAATATAAACAGACACTGCAGGAACTAATTTTGCCTAATTTTTTTCAATGAAAAATGCTGAAGCGAGAGGTGGGGGTAAAAGTTGGATCGAAGTAGATTTCATGGGGTACTCCACTGTAAAAAGTTTGAGAACCACTGAGTTAGAGTGACATCGATAGGCAAAGAACAGAAATTTTACAGTGATCTCAGTAACGGCTTTTCTCAGCGCTGGGCAGTTCACATACTACAATATTATGCAAACACCACAGAATCTACAGCAAAACAGTCTTTCAAACAACTTTATGACAGGTATTAAGTCACAAATCCAGTACCACCTCTTCAGCCAACTAGACAAAATACATTTCCTTTCCTCTTTCCTTTCCTTTCACCACTTACTACAGTGTGTTTTCTCCTCTCTCTTTCTAAACCTTCTTTTAGACTGTCATGTCTCAGGCCATCCTCCTCTGTCCTGCTTCTTTGTCCAGGTTTTGTCTTTATCAGGCTTTGCTAATTGACCCTATGACCCTGTCTTTATAGTCACAGCCTGCAGCGCTGTCAACAGGCACAAAGACCACAAGCAGGAGGGAGGGAAAGACAAAGAGCCAATTTGCATCTAATTAAACACAACAGTTTGAGATGGAGAGGGATGAACTCATAAAGAGAAGGAAGGGAAAATAGGCTTTATTTCTATAAGCAGGAGGCAGCTGCTTTTTTTTCCACCCTCTCTCACTCTCACCTTTTCTCTGCTTTTACAAGGTTATCTGTCGGGAAGATAATGAGGAGACGCAGCGCTGGGCCCACCACCGCCTGCCTGGCGCCTAATTAATCATTGATTGTAATGTGGCCACTCACAACTCACTGGGGAGGAGACCACATTGTGGAGGTGTTGACTACATGTGACTATGGCTTTGTGTGTATAAGAGGCCAGTTCAGTCCCTTCAGTGAGCACTGTTAGGTGAGACCGGAAGCGACCAACAGGAAAAAAAAAAAAAAAAAGTCAAAAAAAAGATGTCGGATGACAGCCAGCCTGACCTCTTCCAAAAGGAAATGACCGTTTTGTAAAGGGTTGGTGAGGGACACAAAACATCAGCATGTAATAAACGATAAAAAAGGTAAATTTCTTAAGAATCTACTATAAGGTCTATGTTCGTCTGAAGCATCCATACTCACACTGCCATCACTGCGCTGGCCGCCCTTGTGTGTTATCACAACCACCTCCATCCACTTCCTCAGGTGTTGCTGATAAAGAGGTATCCAGATAGATATTCAGATAGCAAATGATAACAATAACAGAATAATTATAGCAACAATTAAAGGCATAAATATGTTTACAGACAATATTAATTACCACATCACAACAGACTGTACACTAGAGATGCAACGATTATGGATTTTGTTTGTAAGATTATTGGCTAAGGAATAATCTAAGGAGTAATGCCCTGCCACTGGCACTTCACACTTTAAACTCAGTTGGGGGGTTAATCACCATCTGTTTTTCTGTTTGAATGCATGTGTCACTGTAATTTGTGTATTTATATGTGTTTTCTGTTGCCTATGTATTTTACTTCTGATTTTATTGTAAGCACTTTGTGAAACCTTGTAAAAAGAAAACTGTGTAAAGTGTTATATATATTAACTTTATTATTATTGTAATAATCACTGTTTCACAATTATCCTGATTATTGTGCATTGATTGATTTCAGTGATGACTAAAGTTGATGTTCAACATTTAATTACATGAATAATTAATACAAGACTAATATTTATTGATCCCCAGGAAGAGCTAAGCTAAACTTAAGATAACATAAACTAAAGTTTAATTGTCATCATCTGTATTCCACACCTATTTTTTTTTTTTTTAAATTAGTTTTAAAAAATACTTTAATAATTTATCTAATTTTTTAACATGATGTGGCCTAGGACAATTCTGCCCATTACTTTGGGTGTTTGTTTTTTTTGTTATTTAATGTTACAATAAAAAAGTAAAAAAAAAAAAAAAAAAAGTCTTGCATAATCTCCCTGTTTTTGCGAGTAACAACAGAAACACGATGTTGCAGAGCCTTTACGATTAATTAACCATGACGTTTTTAATTTTGGTTAATTTTGAAACCGCATAATTGCTGCATCCCTACTGTGCACCTCATATTTTTTAATGAGGCAATGTAATTTAGTCTTTCCTAAAGTAGATTTCTGTTCTTACTTGATAATTAGAATTATTCTTAGTGTAATCAGTAGAATACTGACAAAACCTTAAAGACTGAGACACATCCAAAACCGTATCACCAATATTGCTGTATTAAGTATCTAAACTGCATGCTGCACCATCACATATTCAGAGGTGGTCTCAGCAAAGTAAAGACAACAGCAAGTCTCTCACCATCATCTGGTCGCAGAACTTGTCATTGAAGGAGTTCGGGAAAAGACGTGTGACAGAAGTTAGACGGTTGACCACGTTGAGAGTCAGGCTGCGGTAGTCGCCCAGCATCATGAGGAGGGGGCGCATGTGAGTATGGATCTGGTCAACCTCAATGGTGGCCCCTTCAAGGAACTGGAACAGAGGACAAGAATACAACAGAGCTCAATGACAATTCTGATAAAGTATTATTCTCAAAAAGGCAAGCAGTGCAAGATAAAGTGTCATAACTTCAAAATAAGGCTGCACAATATTAGCAAAACTTGCGATATGGGTGTACAGCATTGCGATAATAATATTGCGATATTTCTTGTTCACCTTTAAGTATACCAATTTTATCTACTAATAAAAATGCTCCTTAAAATGTTAAAATGAGTCAATTGTTTGTATGCTGACTCAATTATTTATAATTTAAGACAAAATACTGTACGACTACAATCAATGACATAATTCTGTGGTAGAACCTGGTGATGCTGCTACCATAGACCTTCACACACAAACACAGTCAGAGATTTGGTCATTTTATTCACATAGAACAATGTGTAAATGACATGGATGTATTTCATAATAAATAAAGTGCCAGAGTACTGCCATGTAAGAGCTTTAACAAAACTATAGTCTATTGCAGGGGTCGGGAACTTATGGCTTGCGAGCCAGATGTGGCTCTTTTGATGACTGCATCTGGCTCTCAGATAAATCGTAGCTGATATTTCTTAACACAATAA
>JAPTGZ010000012.1:6335826-6358527 GCA_029814645.1 Fowleria isostigma
TGTGTGTGTGTGTGTGTGTGTGTGTGTGTGTGTGTGTGTGTGTGTGTGTGTGTGTGTGTGTGTGTGTGTGTTTAAAATCCCTGTAACCACAGGGGTGAAACTATGCCCATTAAGTGCCAGCACCCAGCAAAACCTACTGCTTTGTTCTTCTGTGTTTTCTCTCACCTCCGGGAGCTTTACAAGAGGTGATGCCCCATGTTATTGTCTTCACGCCACACACTAGAGTCTTAACCAAGCTGCGGCAGTCCGACACTTGAAAGGTTTGCTTGTCCTCCTTCTCACCAGCTCGATCAAAAGGAGTTGCAGGGGGTGCAGGTGTGGCAGCAACAGGTGTAGGAGGAGCAGGCGGTGGTATGGCAGGGGTGGTGGATGGAGTAGGCGTGGCTGGTACTCCAGGCAATGCTCCAGGGTCAACCACGCCCATTTCTGACTGAGGTTTGCACTTTTTGAAAATTGAGACAAGCTGGTATCGCGCAATGGTATGAAACTTCAGCACGAACACCTGATTTTAAAAAAGAATATAGACAGATAAAATTACTTACACATGTTTCACATATGCCTATGAAATGAGATCAATGTATGTCAGCAGCATGTTCTATCAAGAATCAATATCAACTTGAATTTGCAAGGTTGTCAAGTTCTGCCACTATGTTAAGAGTCCTGTGGTCTTGATGCATGAGATCAATCTCCGTAGGTGGTATTTTCATTGGAGAAAACTAATTAAATGAAAGTCGATCTATGTTCTTCCTATCAGTGGTCAAGAGCAACCCAAGTTTCTGCTGGTAAAGTTTTGCCGTGGCAGTGCAATTCTTGCAACCACACCATACATTTAATATAAAAAAATCATAACCATCACATTACATTTATTGTACATAATGTATAATATACGATAGACCTACTATTTTTAATAAGAAACCACATGTACTACATGCTGCTGGACAACTTTTACCCCCGTAGGTTTTTTACCCCTTCAGAATAATGCACATGCTCCAAACCATCAGGCATACGATACAGAATTACTTTCTAGGTAAACATCTGGTAGTGAAACCTACTGTACTGACTTTACCCCGTTTATCATTTACTAGAGTAAAATTCACTTTATTTGGATATGCAAAACTACAGTTAATGGGCAGAAATAAAAACATTTAAAATAATTTGAGTGTAAAATCAGCACGCTGTGTGCTGAACCAAATTTAGTGCGTGTGCAAAAAACCAGAAGTAGAAAATTTATATGGGAGTAAAAATTGTACGTGACACTTTTTTGCGGTAATTGGAAGATCACTGCTCAAACTGATTTTTTCCTACACCAAGTAGGCCTACTGAGGACAGAAACCGTCTGATCCATGAGCACACCAAAAATGCAAAAACTTAAATTTCTCAAAACTGTGAACAACCTTTGTAGACATTGTCTCAAGGAAGCTACATTATAAAACCTGAAATTAATCTGACCAGTGGTTTCAGAGAAGAAGATTGTTGAAATCTAGACATTGGTGACCTCGAATTTGACCACTCAAGGTCAAAGGTCATAAACCCAAAAGAAAGTTCATGTATGACTTCTATCAATGCTCAACAGAAACTATATGGATATTCTATCCATTTCCATGTTATAAACTATCAAAATACAGACCATTGTAAGTAAAACAATTTTTTCACATTCAAAAATTTATCAAAAATGCAAAAATCTAAATTTCTTAAAACTGTGAACCTTTGTAGACATTGTCCCAAGGAAGCTACGTATAAAATTTTAAATGAACCCAACCAGTAGTCATCAAAAGAAATGGCTAAGATGCGCCGGACACAACATCTTCACAATAGTTCATGGCCTATCAGCTGGTGAACTAAATATGTCAAGTCTTCTTTGCTGAAGAGATACTATTACTATCCTGCTTACCTCAAGCATCCTCATTAGAATGTCCCGTCCATTGCCGTTCTCCTGTTCTGACTTTGAGCGTATGCAGTCAACCAGGTTGAGTAACAGCTTGCAGGACATGGTCTGGATGTTACTGGGAAGTGATTCGTCATCAATGTTCTTGGCGAAGAGCTGCACAGCTAGAGATAAATCTGTCAGGGGCAAGTTCTGACGAACATGGTGCACCAGATCTGCTAAGGTGCTGTAGGCCAGGGGTCTGAAGGGGAAAAGAGACACAGTAACTGTGACATTTGAAGTCAAATAATAGCCATACTTCTTGACTTGGTTGTAGTGAATACTGAAAAGGCTATGTTCCAACCATCTGACATTTTCTGGGAGGTAAAAAAATAAAAAACTGGTAATCAGTGAAGCAGAAGACTTGGAATGGAAAGCAGATATGGGATGCAACTAAAACGGGTGTACAAGGAAGGGGGAAAAAAAAGGAGTGCTAATGAATGACACTGATAGTCCTGCCAGGTCTTATTGAACTGCCTTGTTTCCTAAATGGTACTAATGTGAAATGACAGCTATTTTGTTGATGAGGTGAGCTAGTTTGGCAACTGGGGGGGTCAAGGAGGTACTGAAATCAACCTAAGGGGGGGCTTGTAGGAGGTAGCCTGCCCTCTGGAGATGCAGGTGTACATGACAAGTTGACAGCGATCTGTGCTGCAGTGTTGCACTCAGCTTCCTTGAGAATTTCAGCAGCATCAAAAGTCTGATTAATATGCTAGGACATTTTACATGCACCTGGCTGAGCAATCAACCACCAAGAGAGAGAGGGTTCTGACACCAAAGAGATCAAATGATGGTACACACACGCACACACACTCACCTAAGAGTCTCTCGAGCAGTGTAACCAGAACCAATCAGGATGGATTCATCAAAAAGTTTGTCCATACAAGGAATAAACTCTGCAACACAATAAAAAGAATCACTTGCATCGTGTGACTCCAGGTGTATTACTGAGTCAAAAGGTTGTTGAGGACATGAATAGCAAATATGAAAACACATGGCATCTAGAAATAATGGAATGAGTGCCAAAAGTTCAATCAGATGCATAGACAACTACTGCATCAAAACCAGTTTACCAACCTTTTGTTTTATATTAGTGACATCAACCTTTAACCATAAACATCTATTATTAGGTAAGCTAATCAGTGAAGATGATTTAAGCCAAAGCGCTTTTTCATATCCTGAATTCATAAACTTGGGGACTTTAATCTGTCTGCCAAAATCCTTTAAATTCATCCTTGAATTCAAATGAATATATGTGTCAGTCTCTTAGCCAGTCTGTCAAGGTGTTCCCTATGTTTGGAAATAAAATGGGGCAGACAAATGGTCTACTAGACAGACATTCTTACAGAGAATCATAGATGAGCCTTAATCAAACAGACTTAACATTAACTCATAATATCAGTTTTATCAAATGCAGTAACTGCAGAACTGTTTCTTCCTCTATTATGGCAGATACAAAATAAATATCTCCCAAACAATGAATTGTGACTAGAAGATTTTTCTCCACAATGTAGAAGCTCTTTTGGAAAATGGCCTGAAAATGGTTCGAGTCACTAAAGCTGAAGTAACTCAGGATAATGCAGAAAATCATCCTACATGTGCACTGCAGGCACAAGTTTTCGGTGATGGATGGCTGAGCTTTTATTCCATTTCATTCAGACTCACTTATCACCACTCTGTCACCAAATCGAAATGAGCTTCTACACATTCAGTTTGACAGTTAATAACAATGTTATTTCAGAAATGTGAAATGTGAAAAAGTATGACTTGGCAAGTTAATCTAGTCTGCTGATGTTTTGACCCGGAAGAGTACGTTGAAGAACAATTACGTAGTCGCGTTTTTCAGCTTTCACTCAGCGAGAAAGAAAAAGAGCTTGTAAAAAGACTAATGTGCATTAAAAATGCATTCACGCAGCTAAACTCTGAACTGCTTCGTTTTATGTGTGTGTGTGTTGGTATGTGTTACATACGGCTGCGTAGGTCAGTTGTGAGGATGTGCTTGGCTGCAATAAGCAGTTCTTTGCGGAGGTGTGCGGTCTCAGAGGGGCAGTTGGACAGCAGCTGCAGCATGCCCTTTACCATCTGCTGAGAGTACTTCCCAACCAGATCCTAAAAGACACACATATAAAGTGAGTAAATTAAAACGCAAGCAGTTTTTATACAAGCTACTTTTAACATGTTTATACTCGACTTTTCTTCTTTTATATCTAGAATTTAAATGTTATGTACTTTTTTTCTGATGCATTGGAAACTGTAACAGCACAAGTGATCCCATGTAAAAATTAATAAGGATAAAATTCATAAGGTTGTTGTGAACTCTGAGCAGAGCAGATTTCTACTGTCGTGCTTCATAAAACAATCAAGTGACCTCAAACATATGTTTCAGGAGTTAAGTTGAAAATCTATGTTTTCATTAAGAATGCTTCTCAAGAATTTACGCAAATTAAGCCTTCCACGGTAAAAAATGTTAGTATACAGAATATACCTAAAAGTCAGAAACTACATATTACTCAGATAGGGGTAGCTAAGTTTTAACTAAATGATACAGCTGTTTCACTTGATGGAATACAACTACTCATTTACCGTGGAACCTGATGCCACTGTCAGCCACCAAACAGATGTACTGTACCTGGTAGATTCGGATGATGTAGGCTAGAAATGACAGAGTTTTGATCTGTGCAGCGATGAAGTCTGCATACAGCTCCTTGTTATACAGCTTGTGCTGCCTGAAAAGGAAGCGGCGCAATTAACATAGAAAAGCCATTGAGTAAGACATTAATGATGCTGCATACCTGCAGTAGGAGGCAATTAAAGGCTAAAATTGTGGGTCTACATATGGGACTCAATTCTACATGGGTGATTTGTTTTTTTGATTCGCAGCTGTTTCTGCATGTGACGAAGAAACTCTCTCCATACCTGCCAGAGAATGCCGACATATTTTGTTCTAAATTAACTCTATTCCATTTTCTTGCTGTTCCAAATGTTTAACACACACTCTTCCTACCCTGAGAGGTTTCACCTCCCGCTAAGCCAATTTCTACAATTTTAACTTTGCCAAATGGATTTAACTTGGGTGTCGGCAAACAAAGTGCAGCGCAACGCCATCAGGGGGAGGAGGAATCAATTCTCTTAAACGTGCCCAAGCTTGTTTCGGAAGCTGTAAAGTGAAAATTTAATTTGTAAAGACACATTCAAGAGCTAATCTGAGACACACTCACACAGCCCACATGCATGAATAAACACACACAAACACAGATGCATCGTACCTGGCCTGTGGTGAAACCTGGAGCATGATGGTGTTCATGATGAGAGGAACAAACTCTGACACCACGTTGTGAATGTTCAGCTTGTAAAGCTGAGGGAACAAAACAGTAAGAGCATCTCAGTTAATGAAAGCCGTCTCTTAACTTTACAAACACATACACATTAGTACAGCTGCTGAAAGGATTCATTCTAAAACTGCCAATTTTCATAAGGAAATATAAGAAGAAAGCTGTGACGTTTGTAAATGTAAATAAGTCAATTCATTTTTTCCACTGTTTGAAAGAACAGATTACATTCTTATAATGCAATGTATGGTGTTTATTCATTTTCATAGAGAATGCACATTGGATACTTTCACTACTTAAAGGAAAAATAAGACAGTCCAATTATATAAGAACTAATAGCATTTTATTGCTTTTCCTTGTTTGCAAACCATGGACATATTATCGTTAAGGATATTGAATAATGCCTTAACCATAAAACAGAGATAATTTCCCAAAGTTTTCTTATTCAGCAAAAATTCTAAATGTACCCTGTTGCTTCTTTTAATATATTGTCTATGTGTTTCTCCATTCACATATGACATAATTTTAGTAAAGAACAAAACTATTTTTAAACAAGCTTTGTCTTGATTTTAGGGAGCCAGAAAACAATTGAAAAACAATTGGTCAAAAATCAATTGTGCATAAAATTGAAAAAGGAATATTTTTTTGCCCCAATCACCCACCTCTAACATAAAGCGCAAGATTCATTTACTTACCTGATACATCAGCACCACTATGATGGGCAGCTCTGCCAACACTTTGAGAGACAAGGACCCTCGAGGGATAATGGTGTGCTACATATGGATGCAAAAGTAAAACCATCATGATATCTGTTATGACTACATGATGTAAATGCTACACAAACTACAGATCAGGCTACATCTGGAACCTTATTAAATTAATAAGTTGAGAACTGTAAAGTCTTTCTTTTGATTAAATTTTCAAAATATCATTCTACTTAACTGGGTAACCAACTTGAAGCCTTGATTCCCAGATTTATTATCATATCAGACATATTTTCCTACAGCACACAGCGGCCAGCAGTTATGCATCAAGTCATTTTTTATGTATTTTTAGGTGAGTTTTTTTTTTTTTTTTTTTTTTAGCAGGCTCTTCTGTTAGTGTCCCAACAAAGTGCACTACCGCCATCCGGTGGTTACAGAGAGTATTGCTAATATGAACAGTACATATAAATTGACACAATGTGGTAGGCTTACCGTTCTTGTTTCGCTGTCTTCCCTTTCAGGTGCGGTTTTTACTAACACTGATGTGATCATCCCTACCATCTCTGGAGAGGGAACGGTGTTCTCTGCAATCACTTGTGGATTCTCAAAGTACCGAGCCTAGTGGAAGCAGAGGGGGGGGAAGGTCAGTGGAGGTTAGGAACTATATAAGAGCATGAAGTCTGATAACCTGGGGGCAGGTGTATGTGAAATGAAAGCAAATAAATAAAATAGGAAAAATTCACAGTTCTCAGAATCAAAAGTTCAATAAAGTTTTAAAACAGTGTACTTACCACTACTTTTGGAAGGTCTTTGTAAATCTGTTTCACAAAGTCCAGAAAGTGATGAATCTGAGAAGAGTGATGGGAGAAAATATGTACTATAAATTCACAATTCAGAACACGTTTGTTACTTCCTACTTTTGAAAAAAATGAGAACTTTAAATGTTGGACTGTTCAACACTTATTTGGTGTTTTGATGACAAACAATTCTGTACTGAGTACTTAAGATGAGGTGAACTTGACTGTAAAATAATAACTCTGGTACTAAATTCTCAGAAAACACTGACAGCTTCTGAAATTAGACCAAGAAAATAATAAGTCAAGAAAAAAATAAGCTAATAATATAATTTTTCACAAGATGTCACTGTCGTGGGAAAATGACACCAGTAAAGCCAACATTCTCACCTCTTGAGAGATTGGAGGGCGGAACTGTTTGTGAAGCTCAATAATAATACGAAGACAAATCAGCACATTTTCCTCACTTTCAATCTGGGGAGAAAAAAGAACAAGACAAGGGTGTATGAATGTGCATATGTGGAAAAAAGTAATAACTAGTGTCTGTAATGTTGCAACAGAAGAGGAGTTGTACCTCCAGAAAGCGGAACATCACAGAAAGAACATTCTTGGTGTGTGGTCGAAGGTGTTCGTTTGTTGGGATGCGGTGGATTATTTCTAAAACCAGCTTTCTAAGTTGCTGAAACAAAGAAAAAAGACATCGGATTTTAGCAAAGCATCCAGTCACATATACTTCTATGATGTTAGTCACAAACAGATGCTCACTGTTTCCAAGCACTGCATTTTAACACACTGGTATCACTTTCAGCTTTCAGACACTATACGCTCATATGCAGGTTTATTTATATGAAACAGATGTCACTTTGCTTCATACTGTTTACAGAGATTTGTATTTGGAGTGCAAATGCTGGAGTTTGTCAGTGATGGCAGTAGCAGATTCACTGTCTTGACTTAATGTTTCCCATTTGTATCAGTGTGGAAATACGTATGGTCTATGAACTGTTAAGTCACATACAGGTTCAAAACTAAAATCTTGGGCTAACCAGCCAATTTTTTTTTAACAGTTAAAAATCACAAAATGCATCGGTCATAATTACTGTAAGCCATTAGTACTCAGATTTAGGGCCGCACGATTAATCGATTTTAAATCAAAATCCGATTTTTTTCATTAGACAGATTTTTAAAATCGGCAAATCGATTTTATCTCTCGTGTCTCCGAGCCGCGTGTCCGCCTCCGCCCTCCAGGTTATCGTAGGCACTTCCTCCTAACTGTCACAGCAGTCTTTCACAAAATTCTATGAAATGACCACAGACCTTAAATCTGTGATGGCATCACGGAACTGCATAGTTGGACTGTGCGTCCAGCGCACACTAGAGCTCCGGGTCACAACCGGGCGAGACCCGGATGTTCCGTGACAGACACGCCGCATCCGCATCTCGCGGCCACCTATGATTTTCTCACTCATCTGGTCCACACACACATGACAGATGCCTATTACTGACTTACATTGGTAGAACTTTTGTGGCCCATCACAGAACGACATGCGACTAGTCTGTGTGTACGAGTTATAAGCTCTGGTAGCCCACACCCCCTCCACCCTTCCGCGGATCTGTGAGTATCTTTGATTAATTCTCTTTCTGTCCTGCAGACCCAAAAATCAAAATCAAAATCAAAAATGAAGTTTTTAGAGGAAAAAAAATCGGGATTTTATTTTCGGCCCAAATCTTGCAGCCCTACCCAGATTCATCACTTTACAGAGACAAATCTGACGATAATATCAGAACTTTTTTTTTCCTTTACAGTGAATCCTGATGACGAGTCACTATTGTTGCTCCTAGATAATGTGGATAGCACAAACTAGTAAAATGTTCACTTGCTGACAACACTGCAGGTATGGTGGACAGTAAGGGTCACATAGCTGGTTACTCAGACTGCACAATATTGGAAAAAAGCTGGCATTGTGATTTTTTTTCATCCCTGGGATATACCAGTATATTGTGATGTGAAAAAATACTCAAGGAGCTTTGTGGTGCCGACATCAATGGTCAAACAAATTAGTTGTATTGCATCTTGTTGTGGCAACAGGTGCTAGACACTGTTGACACAGAACACATGTTTCAGTATCATCCTTCTTGTAACCAAAATGATTCCAGATAACAGAACTGACGGCACCACATCTTTGTTTTCTGTGATTTTCTCTTATTTACTGCTCATTTTTCAATGTTGTTACCAGTGACTCACTCCATGTGCAGGGGCATAGTCTGCTTAGGCAAACTAATTAAGTAAGATTGTGATTGGTGGATCACTGCACACACGTTGAGTTCATTTGCCTCCTATATTCAATAGTCACATACCTGTGATGTGACTATTGTGTGCACATATATGGTGATGATGCTGCTCAAACGATATATTGTGCAGCTCTACTGGCTACCTCTGTTTATTTTTTTTGGCCAAACTCAAATTTTATCCAAATCTTGCACATTGCGGGGATCAATTTGCTACATACCTGTGTAGGTTTTTCTTGAAGGAACTGAACCTCTCCATCCTGGAGAAATGTGAGAAAACGGGGGATGATGTGCTCCAAAAATGTAGAGTACTGAGGTGAAGACGTCACATTCTAAAATGGACAAGATAAGCACACATGACAGCATGTCACATTTAAATGTCTTTTGACTAGTTTTAAATTACACTCAAAAAGAAAGAAATAATACAAGTTTAACGGGACTATCATTAAAAGAGACAAAAAAATAAACCTCTCTAGTATGCAACTGCCACATGGGAGGCCGGGGTTCGATTCCCGGCCAGTCCCAAGCCCGGTTGTCAGGAAGGGCATCCTGACGTAAAAACATGTGCCAAATCATCATGCGAATCACAGGTGATTTACTGTGGCGACCCCAAAAGGGAGCAGCTGAAACGGAAAATAACAGTATGCAACACCACCATTTCCCAGTCTTACCTCAAAGTTTTCGCTGACCTCCTGCATCATCTTCAGCTTAGTTTCATCAGCTGGAAGTTGAAGGACATTGTGTAGTTAATCAAGCTTGTTCATTACACAGCTTGACATTTCTTTACCATCACACTGGGCTCAGCAGGGATTCTCAGATCTTATCAGTTTTACTTTCAGCGTCCAGACTGATCAAAAGGTACATAACGAAACACATTCAAAGTAATACACACACACAAACCAATCACTCTCCCAGACACACGTACCTTTGCCTGGACTAAAGCATATCGCTCTCATCACATCGCCATGCTAAGCACAAGTCCCTAAAATGAACCATTATATGTTCTATTCAGAAAAAAAAAAGTTTCTACACACAAGTGACAAATATGTAGCATGACCCCTCCTTGTAGATCAATGTACTGAACTCTTTTGTTTAGTTCTGGCTTTTTGTTATGTATATACATTAACAAACAAGTTTATCATAAATGTCATGCTCAGTGCAAACCGGCAAAAACAACATAACTATAGGTGTCCTACGGCATTTGCAGGGTAACATCCAGTTATTGTTTAACAGTAGCTAACGTTAAAAGACTGTGTTATTACTTATTTATAACAAATATGGTTACACTACTTGCCAAGAAAATAGAATGAATAAGGAGTATACAGTGCAAATAATCATTTGGATTTCTGGTTGTATTTTGCAAAATTACGGCACGAAGAGGTGTAACTTACGTGTGTTGGTGTCCGTGAGTGCCGCTACAAATTGCAGGTACTTCTTCATAAGTGTGGTCTGGTCGACCACAGTGGGACTGGGAGCCGGCACAAATGCCATGGCCGCTGAGTCAAATGGAGCTGCTGTCAGAAATAAGGCAGACAGCAGTCTGCACAGCTCTCAAATGGATTTCATATACCCTGTAGACAAATAAGAAAGCATGGGCATTAAAACTCGTTGTGCTAACTCCAAATAATCAACATTCAAGAATAAAAAAAAAAAACCCCAAAAACAAGCGTTCCGGTAGCCCATTTAAAAACATGCCTATATTATTATCCGGCGCATAATGGTGACGTCATTTTAAAGCATCAGCTAGCACATTTTGTACAATCATAGCGAATTTCTTCATTTAAGACTAGCCTCAGTGTATCTAAGTGAGGTATCCTTCAATTAATTACTGCACATAAACGTTATTTATTAATGTATTAAAACTTATAAATCGAAATTAATTTTATTTCAACAAAACAACATTAGCAACTGTTAGCTAATCAGCTAGCTTTCTCAAAGAAAGAAAGCGCTCGCGCATCCAGTACCGTTGAACTGAATTTAAACGCATGGCCTGGAGAATTAATGCACTTTTCTAGATAGAAAATAAACAAAAGCTATACGCTGATAAAGGATCACGAAAACGCCATTAAAAACCACTAATATTCATTAAAAAGCAAATAACTTGTACTCACCTAACGCCGCAGACAGGAAACCGCCGCTCTGTCCACCGCGCGGTGCTCAGAGCTTGCAACTAGCTCGGATGTGTAATATCCTTCCGCGTTTTTGCGAGCAGTATTTTACCCATTAAAGCATATGCATTTAAAAACATTGTTGTATTTCTATACCCACAATACATAAACCAGGATTAACAGTGTTAAAATATATAAAACTGGTTTTATCGGTCAATGCATCGTATTCTAGTACCAGCGGATGGATATACTGTCGATATAAGACCATCAATTTCGATGGTCTTCTGGCTCCTGCGGTTGTTAGCAAAAGAGAAAAGATTGCGGTTACCTGCGCAACTTACTGGTGGTGCCGCCATGGGAGAGAGAAGCGTCACTTCTGTCACTTTACTGTCTTCTAAAACAGTACAATTTCAATTCAGTACATAGAGTTGAAGCATTTCTTATAAAATTGTGTATTAAAACCCAAACTATCAGAGGATCAGCCTTTAAATATACCTATCGAAAAGGACATCATTTTATTGACTCGCCTGGTTCTATCTGTTAAAAAATGAAGGCCCCATTAGAATTAGACAATATTTGGATTTCATTGGATTTTGGCTGTTATACTTTTCTCAGTACTAAGTAAGCATTTAATTTTAACTTTTCATAATTAATTTATAAGTGATTATGTAAACATGATGGCGTTGCCCACGAGTTATATCAACATTTTTCTAAATGCTGGCTCAGAGACCTGCTGTCTGCCATTATGTATATTGTGATATGATCACTCTGTATTGCATAAAACCTGCACAGAGGCTGTATAAATCACTGCAAATAGCATTGTCTGGTCAAGGCGCAGTTTTTCCCAGTAGCTTTGGTACATTTCTTGAATCATCTACCACATTTGCAAAACTGTATGTGCATTTCTCAAAAAAATTCATACAAATAACAAAACATCTGGATTACCTGCAAAAAGCCAGTCTCTTGCTCAAAATCCTTAGTTCATCCCTCAAAAGTAAATATCTCTGTCAACGAACATGTCAGTGCACCAGAGTGACAAGTTCTTGTGTCATTGTGTACATTGTCCAACAGCTTAGTCATGTTGTTAATATGACAGTGTACTCTGGAGGGATGTTCTGATGTAAATTATGGATAAAGTTTGGATGACAGTTATTGTAAATTGTAAGTTACACCTTAGAGAATGTGGGAGATTGATACAAGAGACTGGACAAGATTCACGTTCATGCTGTTACTGTTTGTTCTGTCATTTGTTGACAGACTTTGTCATTGTGATACAGAAAGGAAAACACAAAGAAAAAACTAAAAAAAAAAAAAAAAAGTAGAAATTTGAACATAGGACAATCTCCTTAGGGAAAACTGTACATGCAGTGGTGTATGAATTTCAGTGCAATCATCTACACCGCCTGACAGTCCTGTCTGTTTGGCCACAAATTCTCATCCACATCTCAAGAAATATCTTCTCTTGTGATGTAGTGTGGAAAGAATCTTTGAGAAAACTAGTTGAACATTGGCTGATCTAATGCTTCACACATTCCCCTTCATTAGAGAAAGTCAAGATTCACCTGGGAGCAATTCAACCAATTGGGATAGATTTAGAGAAAAAAGTCTCATGGAAATGTACAGAAATATGTTTGACATTAATTTAGTTTTAGTTTAGTTTATTTAGATTATTTTGAGCTTATGCACTTTCATATACAGTGGCTATAATATACATGCACAATAATCAATACTGTTTATATACATTTCATACGTGTACACAGCCATACATAGAAGGATTGAGGGGGGAAAAAAAAAACAAGGAAGTGAAATCAAAAAGAGAAGAAGAGCATGCTATGTGCACAATCCTGCACAAGATCCATAAAAGAAGAATCTGCGTGTAGAATTATACATCCAGAACTGTACACGAAGAATATGCATATGAAACACACATACAACAACAGACAAGTAGACTTTTAGATCCTGAATATAAAATACCTAGTGGATTGCACAGGAAAGTTAATAGAGTAGAAATACATAGAAACTATGCATGTAACATATACCTGAGGCACCTGTACAGAGAAGTATCCAAAACAAATGCAAGTAGAAATAACAATTCCATTGCAGAACTTCATGTGTACACCGTAAAAGTATAACACATCATTACACATACAAGTCCCCACTAGTATACCACCCCAGAAGAACAAAAGCCCGAAAGGGAGTGAGAAGAAGCCAAGCTTATTTACTCCCACCCCCGGTTTCACCATGTAACAAGTGTGATTGACTTTCAAATTAGAGATTTTCTGTGAGGATACAATAGTACACCTAGTTACCAACTACAAACACGTTATGAGAACTTGTTCAACCATTTTACATGTGAAGACTTAAACGATGAACTAATGCCAAAATGTTGTGGGGGTGAAACTTTTCAACAAAGAATATTATAATAAATTTCGACCATCATGACATAAGCAAATGATAACGTAGGAAACAGAGGAAAATTGTACATAATCATTTGCATGGATGACAAAAGTATTTGCAACTTTTTTAAAGAAATGCAAAGCTGCTTTTTTCTGATGTGCACAAATTTCAGAATGATGTGTAGATTGAATAAGTAGTTTTGAGAATTTCAAGCCTGATCTGAGAAATGTACCAAAGCCACAGAGAATGTTTACTTCCATATACACTCCTGACGGACGCTGTGAGAGGCCTTGCTTATGCAGCTCAACAATCTGACTGCATTCAAAGAGAGAAAGCTTTTTTTGCCTTTGCCATCAGGAGGTCATGACAGTGTGGATACCTGACAGAAAATGATACTGAAGCCACATTTTTGTGAAGATTTAGGCTTTTAAAGGCTGTGGTCTTAAACTTTTGATCAGCTAATGAACAGACTATTTCAGTTTAATGGTTGTTTGCAATAAATTGTTTACTCAAAATATTTTCTTGTCTCACTCCAATTTCTTCTATTTACATTTTGAAGCACTAATTAGAACCTTATTAAGATTTGATTGTGCAAAATGTGAATATTTGCAATTTTTCAACTAGTCTTAAAATTTTGATCAGGATTTGTGAGGGACCAAGCAGTAAGGCAACCAGGAGACAGGATTAAAAGGTTGAAAAAAGATGGGTTTTTATTAATTTACCCCAAAAATTATATTCAACAAAAGTTAACAAATCAAAGTTTTAACAAATATGTAAAAAAGGTCAACATAACGTACCATGCTCAAAAAATAACAGCAACTAAGGTTATGAACAAAACTGACCTAACAAACTGAAAGAAAGGGGAACATATATAGTGAGTGGGACAAACCATACAGCTCAAAAGGGGAAACTAAAATGGACACTAACACAAGTAAATGTAACAAAAAGAGTTAATGGAACCAAATCTCCCCCCATCACATCCCAGCCCATGGTTCAATCTGATGAGGTAGGTGTGGCATAAAAATCAGGGCCACCCTTAGCCACACTTTTTGTCATGTCTGATTGAGTGGACTCCACCACACCTGGTAGGTCCTGTGTAGCTGGTCCATCACAGTAGACCACAGGGAAATGTTTTAAAATTCATAATCCAGTTAGGTGGTATCAGGTCCTATGGTGTAATGGTTATCACTCTGGACTTTGAATCCAGTGATCCGAGTTCAAATCTCGGTGGGACCTCAATCTATCTGGAATTTCCCCATGTGGGACAAATAAAGAAATATCTTATCTTTAAAAAAAAGCAAAATATCAATCCTTTATGACTTGTAGAGAACAGAAGTGACATAATCGAACATAAGCAGAAGACAAAAACAGGTAGTTTAAGTCACTTTGTAAGTGCTTATTCTGAAAGAAATCGCATTTCCTAGATCTGATTATTACAATTATCTGATACCTCTCAGGTATTGGACTTCTATGGTCATGTGAACAGGCTCACTGAAAAGGGGAAAGAAATAAGGTGAGGAAAATGTGAATTCATACATGACTATGTTTGGATGAGATGCTACATGTAGGCGCGGAACCATATCCTGAATTAAATGCTAAAATTTGTCGTATGATTGCAGTGGATATACTTTATCTTAACTGGAAAAGTCCTCTAAAAAGGCTTTGACCTGGGTAGGGTGTGAAGTGGCTTATTTGTATTTAAAGGGCCAGTGCTCAAAACCACCTTTCTGGTGTCATTACTCAGAAATAGGGTTGAAGATGGACCAGTGGAGTTGAATTAATGAAGAATTCAGACCCAAGTATAGCATTTACAGTTTATGTAGACCACAGAGAAATGTTTTAAAATGCAAAATTTTATTTAAAAAAGCAAAATATCACTCCTTTAAGAGTTGTAGAGAGTGGAAGTAATATAGTCAAAACGCGAGTAACAATACAGGCAGTTTTAGTCACTAAGGACGTACTCTGAAAGAAATTCGATAATGGACTTGACCAAACTAACCCAGGGTTTATTGATTATCGCATTTCTTAGATTTAGTTATTGCAATTATCCAATTACTCTCAGTTATCTGACTTTTATAGTCATGTAAACAGGCTCAATGGAAAAGGGAAAGAAATAAGGTGAGGAAAAGGCAGTGAATTCATACATGACAGTGCAGTCATGGAAAAAATTATTAGACCACCCTATGTTTTTCTTTAATTTTTTGTTAATTTTAATGCTGGTACAATTAAAGGTACATTTGTTTGGACAAATATAATGATAACAACAAAAATAGCTCATAAGAGTTTAATTTAAGAGCTGATATCTAACCATTTTCAATGATTTTCTTGATAATAACCAAAATCCCATAAGTTCTTACATAAACATCTATGATATTGTACTGACAAAAAAAGTGCTTTTAGACATTCCATGTTTTTTTTCTGTCTGTTTTAGTCACATGATACACACAGGAGTTACGGTATTATTCATGAAACCATAAAGACCTAGAAGTATTTTTGTTACAATTTTTAAATGATTTTTTCTCTTCACTTACTCTTTCCCAAGTGATTTATCACCATTAATTCTAAGATCATCCTCTGTATTTAGCAAAAATCATGCATTTTCCTCTATTTAATTTACTGATTATGCAGATGTTCATAAAAGATAAATTTTAAGATTATTATACTAAAACAGAAACAACAAAACAACAACAAAAACTTATGAAAAACCTATTTAAAAAAAAAAAAAAAAAAAAAGCATATCATTAACTGAACATAAAACAAGTGTCTAAACCTACTGTCATTTGTCAAACTACATGGGCTTTACTAATGAATCAATGTTATAGAAAATGATGGTGTTTCTGTGTTCACTACGAAGCTTGAATTATTTAAATGTACTGATAGATGTACTGATTTATTCATCAGTAGATGCTTTTGATCACCAGTGGCTGTTTAGGAGGGGTCAAAGTATTCACATCCCTGGTAAAAGTGATAATATCACAAAATAGAAATACACCACTACATGCAAACCTACTGCATTGAAAACTTTACTAAAAAGTACAAAGCTATGTGCAACAAAATGTATTTGGAGCTGTGTTAAATTTAAAAAATAATGGTTTGGAGTGATTATTACATCATTATGAATGCATGTTACATTTGTAGCTCCTGGAAGTTTTAACCATTACATAAACTGTTTCATATATAGAGATGCCAGAGTCATGCGAGAGAAAAGAACAAAATACAAGCTCTGATACACAAATCTGTTTTCAGTTTTTGTGCTGCTTTAATCATTGATTTTTGGTGTAATAGTGGATGATTTATGTGAAAAGTTTAAAGGGAAAATCACACAGCACTGAACACTGCTATTTGGAAATCAGCAGAGACCAAACACATTGGAAAACACTGCTTTAATCTTTAAACCTGTACTCTATTTTCAATTTGGTACAATATGCACCATGTCAAAGCTTCTAAAAAGTAAGATAAAACTATAGTGGATGAAAAAGATGTGTTAAAGCAGCAGAAAAAAAGGTACATAAAATAGAAATATCCAGGACAAATGCATTCAATTTGTATTTTAGTACCGCACTTAGGTAAAAGTAAGAGGTTATATTCAGTTACTGTCAACAGACATGTGAGAAGTTGCATGCAGACATGTGAGTCTCCATGTGGACATGAGGTTAGGCATTACATGTGTCACAGGTAAGCACATGAGAGTCCCATTAGATCTAACCTGAGAGGAAGTGAAAAAAATAAAGTGCTTGGCCTGTACTTACACATGTGGCTGCCAGTGGATAAATACAGAAATCCCCAACACTCAGAGGAAGTATATAAGCAAAAGAAGGAACTAGTACTTCCTGAAATATGAAGGGGGACAAAAAAAAATCTGTTTCTCTTTCTTCTTACCCGTTTGTTCCATTGGCTGTACGTGTTGGTTGAGAAACAGTCACCTCGGTTGGACTCTGTCAACAAAAAAGAGAGAATATATTAAATATATGATAATGTAATAAAAACACGAGTCTATCTTTAGAAGTAGTCCACAGGTGTGAGTGATCCCTCAATGGTTTGCCTTCAGCGGCCGTGTTACAGTACAGCACGCGGCTGTTTCTGGAAGTCTCAGTACATAGCTGCTCTGTTTCTGTAATGCTTGGCTTTAACTTGCAAGGGGTAAGCTGGTGGGGAGAAATATGGCATGCAAAACAGGCACATTTAATATAGGGGTGTGGAACAGAGGGATCTTTTGTGCTGTGTGAACCCCAACCAACAAACCCTGAAATGCTTTTATTCAGACCAGTCACTGTTGACCTAAAAACCCTATCCTAGTCTTTGATATCACATTTCCATCTCCCATCAGTAGATCTCTTCTACTTCTACTTACACGTTTATATCATCATAAAGGATCTTCCACTTGCAAACTTTACAGGTGAAATAATTAACTTTTCATACCAGGTTTTTGCTGTTAAGTAGATGTTCTGAGATGTGGTTTCCTTTCACAGCGCTCGGGTCTCTAGATTCCTAACTTGACCTTGGAAAACCCCCATCAGACATCACAGCTTGGCCATGTGCAATTTGGGCTGGTTCCCCGGTGTGCAGCGCAGCAATGTATGTCCCAGTGGCTTGACTTGTTGTCTCTACAAGCCACAGCCTTGAGCCAGCTCCTGTGGCGGCCTTAGCCCAGCACAGGGGTGTTGGTCTACCTGAAACACTATCCAGGTCAGCTCTGGGCCCATCACAGTTCACACACCACACTTTACTACTGGGCAAACTAGTCTAAGTATAGCCTTCGCCCTGCAAAAACAGTTTAGCACTTCTCTTTAGATGGCTCAAAAATAGAAAGAAAGAAAAAGAAAACATGGACTGCAAATCTATGGGCTAGTATACAGCCATGGCCAAAGGTTTTGGGAATGACACAAAAGGATTCTTTGCTTGAATGTGATTTATTTGTCAATAAAAGACATTAAAACCTATATAATTCTTTTAATTATTCTTCAATGTACCTTAGAAATAGAGCTGCACAATTTATTGTTTGAACATCATCATCGCAATGTACATGTACGCAATAGTTACATCACAGGTCTTGCAATATAGGATGCAAATGAACTCAATGTGTTCTCATGTAATTTCAAGACTACCTGACACACTGTGTGCAGTGATCCACCAATCACAATCATTCTTAATCAGTTTGGAGTGAGTCGCTGGTAACAAAATTGAAAAATGAGCAACAAACAAGAGAAAATTACCAAACAATGAAGACTCGGAGCCAAACACAAAGGCAACGTCAGTTATTTGGAATTATATCGGCTACAATAAAGATGATACTGAAACACATCTTCTATATCAACAGTGCATGGCAATTGTTGCCACAGCGAGAGGTAACACAACTACTAATTTGTTTGACCATTTATGTTGACACCACACAGCCATTATATCTTTCTAAGTATTTTTTTCATATCGCAGAGTTATAAAAACCGCAATGTCAGTTTTTTTCCAATATCATGCAGCCTTATATATGGAAATAAAAAAATAAATGAATAAATTAGGCAGCAAATTTTGTGAAAACAAAACTTGTGTCATTCGCCAAACTTCTGGCCATGACTGTAGAATGTATGTTAAATCTGAAAGGTGGCAGACTGAAGAAAATGATGAGGCAACAATGTTGGTTTGCATTATAACTTTAATTAATGTTTAACCAACTGAGATCTACTGTAAATATGAAACCAGAGAGGTAAGAACAAATGAACAGTGTCAAAAGGTGATTTGTGAATGGAGGAGTGTGTACGGTAATTTCCTACCCATGTCATGTTAGCCATAAATGATTTAGCCGAAGCCAACCACCCCAGAGAAGAAAATTCAGACTGACAGCCATGACTGAAAATGACAAATCAATACTAATCACATCACTGCCTGAAGAAGCTATTTCCCTGCATAAGCTAATCAAAGCATCAATAAACTACTGGATCAGGTAGATGAAGTTAGAATATTTTGGGTAATTCTCCACAAAACGCAACAATTCATGAAAAAATAGCTTTCCAATGGAGTTAATGGGCTGTGGGATGAGGAACAAGGATAGCGTGCGATGGAGAGCCCTGGCAAGAACTCAGCCTTTGGACGGGCAGGGGATGAATCACTCCAGACTAGAGCAGAGCAGGGAAAGAGGGAAAGATGCCGTGATGTGTTCATTCCGTGGCTGACTTCCGTTCTCGATTTCCCCCTGTCTACTCACTCTCTCTCTCTCTCTCTTTCTCCCTTCAGCTCTCCTGGGAGGCTGAGTAACCAGGAGGAAATGCTTGGGCTTAGCCAGTGTCGGCCTGAAGACCAGATGTGTGGCCTGGAGGTGGTGAGGCAGAGACGCAACGGAAACCAAATATAAACCAGTGTACCATGACACCTCTGAAGACAGAGGGCAGCAGTGACGGTTAATGGGACCCGCTCCCAGCGTTGCCAGACTGTGCCCGTTTGTTCCACGTAACAGGATGTACTGCGGTACTCCAGTCCACACTTACAACTCCATGAGCTTTAATAATCTGCGCCGGTAATTTAGCAATAAACGTGAGTGCACATTGCATAAAACCTGAATAAAGTTTCAGTGGAAACATGGAAAGAAGAGAGAATGACGGATGTCCTGTCCTAAAATTACTGCCTTTCTGTCCCAACACTGGAGGCATTCAGCTCAGTGTGACTGTTTGGGCAGCTGCTGGAAAGCAGCTTCTTTGAATGAGGACTGTAAACATCCAGGGAAAGGGCTCTGACATGGCCCTGTGCACTTAAGGGCCAAGCCTACACAAACGTCAGCACTGACTCATGATTCCAACCTCAGTGAGAAAAGTCCTGGCAGAGAACAGTATATGTCGACTTGGGTACTGTGGATACTACAGATCGTGGCATCCTCTGGCAGCATGTCGGAAAACGATGCTGGAGATTGTGGTGAGGGTTTTGGATGGTTGAAGTAAGGGAGACTTCACCAGAGCTGTGGGTTACTGTGGTCATAGGCAGGGGTTGGACATAGGCCTCCTAAATGGAGTATTTCAGTATTATGAAGCCAAAAGGAGAAACACATACACCCAGGGAGGTCTGACTGCTGTCTGAAAATGTGGCTCGTCAAAAACTGGATTAAATGATGCTCTCGAGACGGAACGTCACCCTGAGGGGCTTTCCCTGGAAATCATTGTAGACCATCCACAACCATCTACCCCACCCCCTCCACTGACACCAAGTAAAGCCAAACACCATCAGTTAGGTCTGTGTGTACTGAGGGGAGGGGTTGTGGGGAGTATAACAAATGGTGATGGCAAAGAGTGGGTCAGCCGATTATTGGCTTAGAATAATTCAGCTATGGTCTTAATTATTGGCTCAGTATGAACTATTGACACAGACTTACAATACATTTCAACATTAACAAGTCACAGAGTTCAGGGTATTTATGTAAAAGTATTGATTTCTTGTGTAGACTGGCAGCAGATGATGAATAATCAATAGGTTCATACACAAATCAACTACGTACAAAGAAACAGAGTCCATCCAAAATAGCCGTTTACTGAATTTTTCTGCTACACAAACTATTGTCAATTGTATTAGTGAATAAAATGGTTGTTCACTTTAAGAAGAAATCAGATATACTAAACAGGCCAAACCACATGACAGATAAAGACAAAGTGTTCTTGAAAAGGAAATATATCAGACAACTTAATCGAGGCTTATTTATATCTTTATAGCTCTATGCAACTCAGATCGTATTAGTGAATATTTACGAGCAAGAACATAATAAAACCCAAGACTATAATCAATGATGGCGACACCATTGTAAAAGAGAAACAAAAGGCATTACGAGTTACATATTAGTCCTTTTTTGCACTGTCATGCTTAAAAGGCCGATTTGATGAATTAAACTTCCTTATGAGCATTATTATAGTGAGGATGTTGAACTAAAACAGTTGTTACAATAATCAGACTCCTGCTTTATGAACATTACTGTAAGACTTTAGAAAGACCAGAGCTAGGCCTTGATCCAGGTCATCTCACAAGCCACATCATTCTCCAAACAACACATTCTCAACTTAATAAACCAATGCTGAACCCAAGCCACCCACAGGGACATGGTTCAGCAATCCACGAAAGTTACAGGAAAAGGAGCTCTCTTTGCTTTAAAAGGCCATCAGACATCTCCTCTGGGACATCTAGGTATGATCTTGTATTGATTACAGATATGGAGTGCAGTTGGTTCCTCTAGCCACCAATGACCATGCAGATGGCCCATTATAACCCAGACAGGGTTGTTTGCCAAGAAGAAATGTGCTCCACACCAACACCTCTCTACATGCCCCCGAGCAACAGATGTTGCTCTTATCTGGCTGGTGTTGTCGGACGTCTGTTGAGGCAATAACTGTGTAAAACTTATCAGGTCCCAACGTTTTCATGCAAATTGCCATATGATATTGCACTAGTTGGTTGCAAACACACCAAGTAAGCTATGCAAGTGGCAGCTCCAGAACTGCTGCCAGTAGATGATAAGTTTTATTTATATTTAGCAACAGTATCTCAAATCTATCTTGAGGGCTAAAACTTTCAAGAGAGGGAATCTGAGGTAAGAAATGACGATGGAAAGACCTGATAAAAAAATTTAAGGGCGGATTGTTGTAACAGACTGTACATAAAGAGCTGTATGTTAGGTCATACAGAAAGAGCCTACCTCAATTCAAGGCAACAATGCCCCCTCACAAGTGGGTGGACAATGCTGAACTCTCTGTGCCTGATCAGATGACTAACATTACAGAGAAGACAAGGCCGCAGTCTTATTTACAATTGAGCGGACGAAGGCCAAACACACAGGATCACTTCAGCGCACTGGGTTTTACAGCTTGCATCACAGTATGTGTGGGATTGCTCAACATTTCCCAAGCTTCTAAGACCATGCAAACCTACACATCAAACTTAACAACAATAGTAACACACATATACACATACACTCACACACATACACAGTGCCCTGCATCTGATGGAGCAAAAGGTGAACTCAGCAACTCTGTACTGTAAAATATTGGCAACACTATGAAGACAGGATGCATTTGTGGAAGTGAAGCTCAAAGTCATACTTGAGTGTTGAACATTTCTTGATTAATAAAGTATCTATCTATCTATCTATCTATCTATCTATCTATCTATCTATCTATCTATCTATCTATCTATCTA
>JAPTGZ010000012.1:6385157-6396289 GCA_029814645.1 Fowleria isostigma
AAAAAAGTAAAATTATACCATGAAAATGTTTACATCTACAAACTATCCTTTAAACCAATGTGAATAACATGAACTGACATTTATGATGAAAACAGTTTTAACAATATTACATCTTAGTTTATCTTTTACAGATCAAAGTGGATCTACAAATATACAAAACATGTAATAACAGGCAGAATATTGGTAAACTTACACTTCAAATATTTCAAAATGTTAATATTTGTTCATATGTTATTTGTGTTTTTTGCAAAATGATATTTTGTTTTTATGTAAATACAGTAAAATGACATAAAAGTTGTGAGTATTTCTAGGTTATTTTGATCATATTTTACTGATTTGACCCACTTGGGATTAAATTGGTCTATTTGTGGAACCTGAACTAAAGTGATTTACATCTTCAGTGTAATTTTTGCATTAAATTCCTCCTGAGGGCCGGACCGGACCCTTAGGCGGGCCGCATTTGGCCCCCGGGCCGCATGTTTGAGACTCCTGGACTAAACTCTACTTTCCTACCTGTTGTAAAAATACATACACACCACAGACCTTAATAATAGTGGGGGGTGTATGTTTGTGCAGGTTGTTCCCCCTACATACAGTATATATTGACTGCACTAAGCCATGGGCCTTGTTTGAATATTCATAAATACCTATGTGTAGTTACCCTCTAGCTACATGGATCAAATATGATCCTCTTAAACAGAAATATGGCTGTACTCTTATCATTGTTTTAAAGTTAAGTGCTGCAAGCAAAAGCCCTACAAACTAAACAAACTGTATGTTTTATTCAGCTTCTGGGAAGCGAGAACAAAGCAAGTCTTCATCTTACAGATCCATTTATTTTACCATAAATAAATGAGCACAATGAATCACGCTCAGCAAGCATAGGTTAAGAGGCATTGTTTAAACATGACCTTCATTTCAGTTCATTCATTTATTATGAGATCATCTGAATGACAATCTTGGCCTCCAGACACAGTAATTAATGGCCGTCGCTTGTTTTATGAGGCACAGAAATGGTGTATTTACTACAGAATCTTGACAACTAAACTATTAACTACCACAGCTTAGAACAACAATACGTTTTTAATAAATGTATAATTATAGTTACTGTTTCTGAGAAGTTACATAACATTCTAACAGATTTATAAGTACAGTATCTTCAGCTGAAACAGGATGGGTGGCATGAGAACTACTCACTAACTGTACATTTCTATTAACAAATACATATAGCGAAGTGTGTTGCAGAGTTCAAAGAGAATGAAGGAACAATATGAGGATTAAGATGAGTACTGAGTCCCAGTTTGGAAAAGAAGTGGTGATTTCTCCTCTTTCTCCACATTTAAAAAGTTGAACAGAATCCTGCTTTGGCCATCAGACTCTCTGTTGTTCAGGAATAAAGCATTACCAGACGTAGAAAACTGGAAAACAACCAACACAAGCATCAGTATGGGAGTCAGTAACTGGTATTTTTAAGCACAGGGAGCCACCTTGTGGATACATACAGCGCTTACAGTTATATTAATATGACCTTCTACGTGGATTTAACTCATAAAAACCCAAACAGCCACTGCCGACAAAAAGCATCTGTTGATCCAAAATGTTTAGCGACTCTTGATCCATTAATCCTATCGATACATGTAAATAATTTGGTGTAAAATGCAGTTATGTTTATTTATATACTGTATTTTGCTGAAAAAATTACTTTATCTTCAGTTTTCTCTGTTTCTGATATAATATTCATCAACTTTAATCCAAGGTTCAATGAGCATTTACATAATCACTGAATCAAATATAGGAAAATACAGGATTTTACTGAAGAAAATGCAAAATGGAGAAGAATAATATGACAAAGAAAAGTTGAATATAAAGAAAAAGTTCCAAATAATTTTTTTTGCTTTATTTAACCTTTTTTAATTGATTTATTACTACTTATAGTTATATTATCTTCTTTACTTTGCATTTTTTCAGTGAAAATCAGGTATTTTCTTATCGTGAATTTACAGATTATGTAGATTTTCATCAAATCACAGATTCAGAGAAAACTAATAGAAAAGTGTCTTTTTCAGCAAAATTTATAAATAATTGAATATAAAACAAGTGTCTCCATCCAAAGTCATTGATCAAACTCTATGTGTTTTACTGGTGAATCAATGTTGTAGAAGATGATAGTGTTTCCATGTTCACTACACAGCCTCTGAACGTCCACATGGGTCATATCTGATCACCATGAAAAGATGACAAACTATGTTTTACTGAATTATTTGCATGTATTCATAAGATTAGTGGTTCAGAAGTTATTAAACATTTTTCATCAGCAGATGGTTTTGGCATGGGTTAAAAAGTACAATTAAATGTATTTTATGTAATATTAAATAATAGGACATAATGATTAATAGACATAAAACATAGCCAGTTTAATCTGTGCAATAATATTCCTATTCTGTAGTAAATCATACAGGCTGCATCCAAAACAATTCCAACATTTTCTCATATTGTAAATAGTTCACTTTAGTACGAGAAACTCATATAAACTGAATTACAGTTAAACAGCACTAGACACCTGCAAGAAAGAATAACACTATATCCAGAAGTGAGAGGACATTACAGTACTGTACCAGTGTTCTGTTGGGATGTCGAGGGCGGCAGGCAATGACACCGATGAAGGAGAAAGTAGCAACAAGAATGGCAGCGCATAACAAGATGAAGAACACATGTGTGTTACCTGCAAATGCAAGTTAAACATAGTACTTGAAATGCATTCATTAATGATACACATTGAATCATCTGTAGCACATGAGTTATAACTGAAAAGATTATCTGAGACAGACTAACAGAAAAAAAATGTTTAAGCTGTGTTATCTCTATGTCATTCCAAGTGGGGGATGGTATGGGCTTCTGAATCAGTCTCTTATTAAGAAACAAGTCACCATCACACAAACTCATGTGTGAACTATATTTCTTATTTAACCCAGTACAAAGGGCTACTTTTGTGGCAGTTCCCAAATTAGTTTTTCTACCTTTCTTAATTATTTATTACCAATTTTCTCTTACAATAATATCATCTGTATTTTACATTTTTTGGTATAAATTTTCCTATTTTTCACAGATCAATTAGATGCCCATGAAAACTCAGAGTAAATTCAAAGTTAAATATAACAAAACAGAGGAAAATTTAAGAATAAGTTACTTTTTCAGCAAAGATATTACCTACAAAATGTAAAAACAAGTGTGTCCATCCACTGTCATTGAGCTATCTCCATGGGTTTTACTGGTGAATCAATGTTATAGAAGATGACAGCATTTCCACGTTAACTATGGAGCCTCTGAACGTCCAAATGGGTCATATCTGATGACCATAAAAAGATGAATAACTGTATTTTCCACCAATTACTTATATGTATTGATAGGATTAATGGATGAACAGGGATTAAATGGTTTAGATCAGTAGATAGTTTGTGTCATTGGTGGCTGTTTGGGTTTCTATAGGTTAATGGGGGACTCAAATGGTGGTAACTTTCACATATCTTCCTCTGGAAAAGTTCCTTTACAGGAAAATATGTTGGGATCACAGTCCATCACGAAAACGAATCAATTGAGCTCTGCTAACATGCTGGCCAGTAACATCCCTCCCCTCTAATACGCTTGCATTCTTACATCTGTGGAACTAACATGGATAAAGGGCACATGGTAAGTTTTATGTGAAACACCCCATGATCCAGCGCAGCTTTCTTTTACATTCAGTAGAAGCACAGATTCTTCTCACAAACAAAAGTGCAGTTTCTATTCTCTAATGTTTCAAAGCTGTTGATGGATGTTGATGATGAAAGGTAAATTTAATCTAGAACTGATCCAGTCATTCACAACAGGGATGAACCTTCACACTAATGACAGGTATATTACCTATTCTGTGTATAATAAATATACTGTGCAGGAGTAATGGTTTCGTCATAGTGTTCCAGATAAAGGTCAATATGTGTTCTGCCCTAAATCAGATAGGTATCCCACTGTTCTTGAGTACACACATTATATGGCTAAACTTACTGAGCTACATTGCAAATACAGGTCAGGAACCAAAAGTGGTGATAATAATAATATGCTCTCTGTTCTGGATCATTTGGTGAATCAGCAACAAACTGATCACACTGATAGATATTGTCATGCAGTGTGTGTGTGTGTGTGTGTGATCTTCAGAACAATAACTTCACTGATTTTTGAGAAAATGACAAAAACATCCTTTATAAATTTTCCAAACCATCCTCAAGGATATTATAAAACACTGAAGTCAAAATATGTAGTAGATTTTGCTGTAAATTTATAAGGGTCTGTCCTGTCTTTGTGTTACTGCTTGATCCATTTAGGTCAAAACTGCTTCTGATATTGAGAATAAATTCAAAACAGAAATAATAAAGAATTATCCACAAATGTGTTAAAATAAACTATCCCATTTTGAAAATGTAAGAATTAGAAAGTACAGTACATATGGTGTTGAGAGTTGGGAGTAAAAATAAAAAATTAATAGAAAACTACATAGTCAAGTCAGGTATAGATACCTGAAAACTCTGTTTAGGTACAGAACTGTGGTGTTTCCATCTAGTTACCATGGCCATTCCTAGCTTCGTGGGGGCCCTAAGCAAGATACTGTTTGGGGGCCCCTAGTTTGTCAAATTACAATGAAGAGATTCTAAACCCTTATGATGGTCTGCTAAGATGTCACAATCTATTCCACTTCATGAGCAAAACAGATTACAGTTCAAATTAAACATCTTAATTTGAGCCACTACGGCTTAAGTTAAACTAATAAAAAAAAAAACAACTATAGGACAAGGAAAATGACAATCCTCTGTATGCCAATAAATAAACCGATTTTGAGTGTTTGTGAGAAATGCTCACATTAAATAAGAAAATACAACATCATAACTTGTTTTTGATGCCATCACAGCAGTGGTTCCCAACCTTTTGTATCTCGTGACCCCATTTCATCACAAATTTTTGGCAACCCCAGATATTCAAAATGGAGACCGTTTTTTTTTTTTTTTTTTTTGCTAAAATTAATTTGTTTTTGGTCATGTAATAGTTTGCTACGCTGTACTGTAAATAAAGGTTAAATTTAGACAATATTTAGTCTATATAATGCATGTTATTATGGACAGAGGCAGTAAAGCCAGGTGTAAATTACTGCACAAAGTGAACATTTTATTTTTTGGTCAGGATATGTACAGTCAGTGGAGCTTGTATTTACAAGGATGAACATTAATACTAAACAAACAATCAAGATCAATCAAGATATGTCCTTGCAGATATTATATCTGCATTTTATTTTAACTTGATTTTTTATCAGAAAAAGTGTGTGGTGTTTTAATTATAAAGAAATATATATTGAATCATTAAAAATATTTTTATTAGTAATTTTTAAAATTTTGTTATCAGTTACTGCAAATTCTAGGAACCCCATTTGAATACCACGTGACCCCACATGTTTGTTTTGTTTAATGCTGTTGCTAACGAGAGTGGTAGGTAGGTAGCTGTCAGTCATTCCCATCATACCTGTTGGTGGTCTGCTTTGTCACTAACTATGTGACAGTGTGGTCCAACTAATATGACCTAATAATGGCACAAAAACACCAGCACAGCTTATCACTGCAGTTCATTTCATTTATATTCTACATTTATATTTATGAGTATATAAGGGATGTAATAAACACATGCGATAGCTACAAATAAAGACAGGACATTTGAATTTTCTTCAGATGAGGCTGAACATGCAGCTTTGGAAGCCCTGGGGGCTTGGGGGCTTGGGGGCCCTAAGCATTTGTCTAGTTTGCTTTTAACAAGAAATGGCCCTGTCAGTTGCTTCCCATATCTGCATATCAATACCACTACTACAACTACTACTACTATTACTACTACGACTACTACTACTACTAATAATAATAATATTAATGGATTAGATTTCTGTAGAGCATTTCAAGGCACCCAAAATGCTTTACATTATTGATACATTATTAATTCACTCTCACATTCACACTCTCATCTCATCTCATCTCATCTCATCTCATCTCATCTCATCTCATCTCATCTCATCTCATCTTTCCTCTGCTTATCCGGGGCCGGGTCGCGGAGGCAACAGTCTAAGCAGGGATGCCCAGACTTCCCTCTCCCCAGACACTTCCTCCAGCTCCTCAGGAGGGACCCCGAGGCATTCCCAGGCCAGCCGAGAGATATAGTCTCTCCAGCGTGTCCTGGGTCTTTCTCGAGGTCTCCTCCCAATGGGACATGCCCAGAACACTCAACCTCAACTTTAATCTAAGCTTTTACATAAAAGTAAATTAAATATAGGAAAATAAATGATTTAAACCAACAAACCACGATATACAGAGGATAATAAATGGTGATAAATGACTTAAAAATGTCAAGGTTAAATATAGAGGAAAATATTTGGGAACTGACACAAATGTCCCTCTGGGTCCTTATGGGTTAAACGTTTTCATCTGAGTTTCTGTTTTGTCTCTCCTTTTTTTTCTCACTGTATGTTTTTGGGACAGAAACCATTCTGTTAGGTCTGCATCTGTGTGTGTTGGAGGATAGGGTTGAGAGTGATGATGGGATTTGTCCACTTACTGCTTCTTTTGACGTAGAGGCTAAAAGACGACTGCAGCTTGCTGATGTCATTGCGGACGGTGATGTCCAGGCAGTGGATGCCGGTCGAGGTGAAGGTGTGGTTCAGCCTCAGGACGTTTTCATAGAGCAAGGTCAGCGTGCAGCCACCGCTTAAGTCCGGCACACAGTTAGGAAGGAAACGCCAACACACCCACATGGGAGGACTGGATACACAAATAGTAGACAAGTGACTTTTCTGTACAGGTGTTTCTTAGTTTTAATGATGTTCAAGCAGCTTACCTTCCATCCACATGGACAGCTAAACTGGCGTTCTGAGACACCTCATAATCTATAGGCCCCTTCAGCTCGATGTGTTTGATGGCATCTAGAAATAAGTATCTGTTAGTACTCCCCATATTTTTCATTTCATCTCAAGACAGACCTAGATGTAGGGGAAACTGGGCAGGGTTTTTTGATTTGCATGTCTAGAGCCAGAGCTAGTGTTCTCAAACTTTTATTTCAATTATAAAACATACAGTATGTCACCATCTCAATGTTCTGCAGACATAAACAGGAAGAAAATAAATGAGGTTGCAATTTCTTTTTAAATTACTAAAAAAAAAAAAAAAACAAAACCCTGGGAAACAAACAAGCAAAATTCACAGTTTTTATGTGTATGGTAAGTTTTCACTGACAACCATAAAAAATAATAATGATGTATTTATGCAAAACATGGCCATATTCCGATTTCAGTATGATATCCATCAGTAGAGCCCTACCCATGTACAGTTAAGCTCATAAGTTTACATATCTTAGCAGAATTTGCCTTTTTTTTTTGGCCATTTTTCAGAGAATATGAATGATAATACAAAAACTTTTCTTTCATTCATAGTTAGTGATTGGGTGAAGCCATTTATCATCAAACAAATGTGTTTACTGTTTTTAAATCATACTGACAACAGAAACTATCCAAATGACCCTGATCCAAAGTTTACATACCCTAGTTCTTAATACCCTATATTGGCCCCGTAGTCTTTTGTAGTTGTTGTGGATGAGACACTTCATTCTCTCAGATGGTAAAGCTGCCCATTCTTCTTGGTAAAACACCTTCAATTCCTTTAAGATTTTGCATTTTTTTGCATGAACTGCATGTTGAGACCTCCCCAAAGTGGATCAATGATATTGACGTCAGGAGACTGAGATGGACTCTCCAGAACCTTCACTGCTTTCTGCTGTAGCCAATGACACGTCGACTGTCATGTTGGAACATCCAAGCCTGCCCCATGTACATTCTGTCGGGGTATGTAAACTTATGAGCACAACTGTACCTGTGTTAATAACATGCAGGTCTAACAAAGAATAACTTCTTCTAATAAGTTCTGGATGTATAACTCCGTATGTAGACTCTACATGGATAATTCTTGTTGTGAAGACTTTGTGTATATTGCATTCTCATCTTTTTTTCTTTTCTTCTTTTTTGCCGATCCTTCCTTGTATGTTGTTCACAGGTATGAAATGTATATGAACAGTATTAAACATTGTACATGTAGATGTAATTACCACTGTACATGGAGTACATAAACTAAACTAAACTAAACTAAACTTCAGTCTTTTTATTTGTTAGTGTATGTCTATATGTGAAATTATTCAAATTATTACAGTGTTTTCATGTCACTTGAACTCAGTATCTGCTCAGTTTGCTTTAACTTGGCATGACTTTTTTTTGGCATTTCCACTGCATGGGAGCAGGGACTGCCAAGTTGTCTCAGACACTGTTTCTAGTCCTACCTTTGACATGGTTGTGGGCTGAGGCAATACTAACCCTAGATTAGTCAAAGCAGAAGAACATATGTGTGTCATCATGTCACGACATGAAATTCTGAAACAAACAACAGAGGAATCTGAAAATGTCTGTACATGCTGAGAAACTGACCATAGATTTGAAATTTAAACAAATACTAAACAAATACAGTCTTGCCTGGAAAAACTTTTATGTATACATATTAATTATGTAGAGACTGTTTAACTCCTTATAACCTCATAATTATACAAAACTATATTTTGCACAGTTATCATGTATATTTCTTTAATTATCATATTGATAATATATTGTCTAGTACATATTGTACAAATCGCTTTCTAATTTTGCGTCTTAATAAAGTGTTAAAATAATGAAATGCCACTGATGTCAAGCAGCATTCAGCTCTTGCATTAGGACATTACCAAGTAAAACATACATCACATTTTATCTTTTATAAGTCTCATGACTTTCTTTGCAGTTGTACAACTGCTAAACAAAATATTGTGGCAGGTAGAAAATGTCCTTTCTTATCTGAAAATATTTTTTTATACTGCTTTGACATTCATCCTGTGAGATCTATTTTGAAAGGATCACATGATTCCTCATTGTCTGATTCAGTGTTGCAAATCCCATTATGTCACCCATGTACACAGCCTCCTCGACTTTTACACAAATCTCTTTCCTTAGCTTAAGTTTAATTTAGGTTTAATGTTCTTTGTTACTCAGTTTTATTCACAGATCTTCTGTTAAACTTTTATGGAAACATCTATACAACAATTGCCATCAGGGACAAAATCTGGCCTGATCATACAGTCGCAGAGAAAGATTATTGGACCACCCTATGCTTTCTTCAATGTCTTGTTCATTTTAATGCCTGGTACAACTAAAGGTACATTAGCTTGGAAAATATAATAATAACAACAATAGCTCATAAGAGTTTAATTTTAGAGCTGATATCTATCCATTTTTTATGGTTTTCTTGATAATAACCAAAATCACATGTTTTTACATCCATATCTATGACATTGTACTAACAAAAACAGTGCTCTTTTCTTTTTTGCATGTTTCAGTCGCATGATACACACAAGGGTTAGTACTTGATTGCATAACCATTGTTTTTGATTATCTCTGGTGGTTTAATTTTTTTTTTTTTCCGCAACTGCATGTTCCTTTTTACTAGTTTAATGAGCTAAAAACACTTAACATAAATCTACAAAACCATAAGTGACAGAAATTAATAGTCATATTTTCACTTTCAGATGCTACATACCGAGCACTTGGACATCCATGGAGTAGATTCCAGTGATCTGGGATGAGGTTTTGGTCATATTGACTCCTACTTTGAGCCGTAGTGTGTAGTTCCCTGACTCTGCGTAATGATACCGGACAACTGGCTCAGTCCCTTCAATGACTTCTCTGCATTACACACACAAAAAAAGATTTTAAAGACATAGCTAACCTTGTGGGAATTAAAGAAAATATAGGAGACTCTCTTACCCATTTCCTAAATCCCATGTGTAGGAGAACTTTGCCTTGCTAAAATTCTTCTGAGGATCAAAGAGTTGGAACATTGTTTCTGTAGGAACATCTGAAGCCAGTTCTCCGGTGTCTCTCACATAGGTTGCGTTCCCCTCCATTTGATAGAAGACCAACTTCCCAGCAAGGTTTTCTGTTAAAACAAATGCTTAATCAGTTATAAAGTAAAGCATATAAGAACACTATAAATGAATACTGGAGAGCATACCCAAGTCTGTCAAATTGTTGGCAGTCTCCGCCACACCCAGGAGCATGAACAGAAGCAGCAGGATCCTAACATTATGTCTGTAAGGATACATCCGAAAGGTTAACAGTGTGTCTACAGATGTCAGGTGTAGATGGAGCAGTTAGATTTACCTCGCCATATCTGCCAGTCACCTCACAGGAGATCACTGGGGGACCCTCGGTTAAAAAAAAAATGAGGATAGTGGCTGGACATCAGGGGTGAAAGTGTGATGAGCTTCTTCTGACGGACTATAAGAACAACTGACAAGGCTTGAAATCTTCACCATCCGTTTCAGTCATGTGGTGTGACAACAACAATCAGCTTTTGAGTGGGTGGCTCCATACTGGATCACATTCCACTGTGCTGTGGGACATGTGTACAGATCTAGAATGTATGACTGCACTGAAATGAGATTCATTTTGTGCTTGATAAGAACAGGATAATCCACAAGGTGGCGTAAACACCCCAAGAATTATCCAACCACTGGCGCATTTCTGTCAGGCACCAAAAACTCATTGGATCTCATGCAGGCTATACCAGTAACTTAATATCATCACAACCTATAAATAATGGCATCTCCAAATTTTTGTCTTTGATTTACTGCAAAACATAACATTAAACTATAAAAAATATTTACATTTACCAACTATCAAAAAAAAAGATGTGAGGAACCTGAAAAAAATGACATTTCTTGAGAAAAATTAGTGCAGCTTTAACAATATTGTGATTATTATGCTATCTTACCATTTATGCATGTACATTGGGGATCAGATTTACTAATGTAAAAAACATTTTGTACAACAAACATTAAATATACTTGTGGAAAAAATTATTAGACCATTAAAAGTTATCAAAAACAATGGTTATGTAATCAAGTACTAACTCTTGTGTGTATCATGTGACTAAAATAAACAGAAAAGAACTTGTGTGATTTTGGTTATTATCAGAAAAACAATGGAAAATGGATAAATA
>JAPTGZ010000012.1:6398047-6415223 GCA_029814645.1 Fowleria isostigma
CCAAAACACAAGGCCAAGTCCACCTGTCATTGACTACAGCAGAAAAAAAGTGAAGGTTCTGGAGTGTCCATCTCAGTGTCCTGACTTCAGTATCATTGATCCACGTTGAGGAGGTCTCAAACATGCAGTTCATGCAAGAAAATGCAAAATCTTGAAGGAACTGAAGGTGTTTTTGCCAAGAAGAATGGGCAGCTTTACTATCTGAGAAAATAAAGTGCCTCATCCACAACGACCACAAAAGACTTGAAGCTGTCATTGATGTTAAAGGGGTGGGGCCCATCCAGAGGAGGGTATGTAAACTTTTGACCAGGGTCATGTACATAGTTTCTGTTGTCAGTATGATTTAAAAAGAGCCAACACATTTGTTTGATGATAAATGGCTTTACCCAACCACTAGCCACGAGTGAAAGAAAAGTTTTTGTATCATCATTCATATTCCCTGAAAAATGGCCAAGGAACACAAACTTTGCTAGGGTATGTAAACTTATGAGCACAACTGTATATTTTTATATAATAATAATTTTAAAAAGATGGAGATGGAGATTTACAAAAAAAAAAAAAAAAAAAATCCATTGTCCAGTCTCTGTGTCTGACAACTTTTTATTTTTGACAGGTATGTTGGTTTGTTTTTTATGTGGATGACCTGTTTTTCCTAAATAACTTTATTTAAAAACACACTATAAATTAATTAATTAATAATAAAGCCAGCATATTTTTTAAACCTTTATTGATAATTAACAAATGAAAAGATGCAACATTTATCATAAAAAGTGATCACATGTAAATCCAATTACTGATACAAACAATACAGACATTAGCATAAAAGGTCTTGCAAAAAAAAGTGCAATATAATAATCAAAAGTTAGAAAGTATTCTGAAAAAGTAAATTATCAAACAGTTTGAGGGGACGTTCACATTTGCAATAAAAGGGCAGCATAATTAGTGGACAGGTATATGTTTTTTTTTTGTTTTTTTTTTAAATAAATCTTTACTGACGATAGAGATGCATACAAAACATTGATGTCAAAGAAAAATCGTCCAAAAATCAATTAAAATAATGCATGGATTTACAAATACACATAAGAAAAAATGAATAATAATAACTTAAAATATAAAGAAAATATTAGAGAGTAAATTCAGTCCATTTTGAAAAGTTATGTATATATTGTTAGGGTTTTTATGCTTTAAAAAAAATATATATAAATTCGAGTGAGTGCTCTTATATTTTTCAAATTCTATCATAGAGACTTTAACCCTTTAACAGCCTGCTCAACCATATGGTTTAGCATATTCTGAGTCCCTATATTTTTCAATAAGTGGAGTACCTAACTAATCTGAACCTAATTAAGCCAAGAAAGATGAAAATCACTAAAGACATTTTGACTCTTTTTGGTGTAAATATGAAAGATATGAATACTTTTTGGGCATATCATAGTATAAATGTCCTTCCTGAACACAATTATATTATTTGATACCACAAAAAAACTTTAATTAGATATTTAATCATTTTAAAAAACATGCTCAACCAAAAGATTGATTTGTTATTTTATGGTAAGAGTAGAACAATGAAGCCAATAGGGTTATTTGTTGTAAAATCAAAACCTCTGTTCATGTGTTGCTGTAAATATGAAAGTAATAAATCTTATATTATAGTTGATATTAGTAAGTATGGTTGAAAAAAATCTAGAAATTACTCATTTAAGGGAATAATAAATGCAAACAAAATACATTTTCATCAGGTTTTTCTTCGTGGGATAGTTAAAAGGTTAAAGTTTTACAGTATTTTGGGAGATTAACAACAAACAACAATCAATAAAAATACATTCAAGATAAAGTATGTCATGTTCAAAACACATAAGTGCATTTTGAGATGTTATAATTATATTTTATTACATTTCGACACGATGAGGTTTTCAGTTTTAGACCCAAACTTTGACAGGTATACGTGTGCGGCCATGGTGTCACCTCTCGTGACGTCACGGCCGCCCTCCTCTTCCTCGCGCACCCGCCCCCTCAGCCTGTAAACGCTCGAGGTAAGTGTCTCGTGCCCCAGTCATTGGTGTCCGCCGGCTGCAGAGAGTCTGTCTGTCTGTCTGTCCACATGCACGGAGGAGCGACGGAGCAGGCTGGGACCAGGACCGGCTGTGGGATCTAATTCTTGATCGAGTCAACACCTGGATTACGAAACACCGAACCGTACATTGAATTTTTTTGTCTTTTTTTTTTTTGTTGTTTTGTTTTTTCTTTTATCGACCTGTTGCGGTTGATCAACAGTACCTGCCAACATGTCTCGCGCTCCTGATGATGTGAGCAAGCTGACGGAAAGTACATATAAGGTGAGCGAAGTCTGTGGTGGTTATTATTTAACGTTAAGGACGGGTAAATCTGTTTTTTATAGCCGGTTTATGACTCTGATTTATTGCATTTTCCTCCTTACCTGATTACTGCCATAATAGTTAAAAACAATCACAGCATGTGAGTGCTTGTCTTTTATTTACTTACGTTTTGCTTTCATTTTATCCGGTAAAAATCTCAACTTTATATATTCTTAGACGATACTTTGGACTTAATACTAGTATGCTGCTGTTCCCTATTTATGGGTGGAAGTTGAAGAAACCAGATAACAATTTGTTGTTTTGTTTTTTTTTTGCTTTTCTTCGCAGTCAACATCAAAAACTCAAAGGGAGAATAGTAAAAACAAATATAATAATAAAATAGTCCATATTTTCAAACTGACAGGTTTAAAACAACAATGAACCCAAAAGTCAAAAGAACCAGTTATATTTTAATAATGATAATTATAACGACCTAAATATGAATATCCTGCAGAGGGCAATAAACACAAGGTCAGTAAGTTACTAAGTATTAAAGCATGCATAAGTAACTTATGTTTGTCTGACATGTAGATGAGAGAAGAAAGATTGTTTGATTGATTGGTTTATTTTAAGCTTGTTCCCTCCATGTGCAATACTGATTATATACATGTCATTATGTGTACACATATACATAGAGAAATGAGTTGTAATACAATGTACATAGAGAAAGGTATTTGCATAGAGAAACTGGTTGTAAACACTCCTTAATACACCAAGCTAACTGTAACACAGATTTATTTAAAAAGAAAAATACCAATAAAACACAACAGAATATAGACACCAAGACGACATAACATCCATATCATTATGCGTACACAATATACACAAATATACACAATAATTCACTATTAATATACAACCCTAGTAGCCCGAAAGGCAGGGAGAAGAAGTCAAACTTATCAGTCAACTTCTTCTGGTTTATCAAAACACTTGAAGTGATTTGATCAGTTGAGCTGAAGCTGATTTTGTTCAGTTTGATCTAATCAAGTTTACACTGCTGCCTCTCAGGTGTGATAAGCAGGTGAGAGTGTTTACAGTTGTATTTTTGTGCCCCAAACACCTCCAGAGGAGCTAAAAAAAAAAAAGTGAGATAAGAAAAAAAGCAAAAGAACGGTATATATAGGTTGATTAAAGTAAAGTGGTGGAAATGTTTTGTAAGCTTTGACCTTTGATTTACATCTCAGTGAGGAATTAGGGTTTTGAGTTCATGGCAGTGGGATTTGTCTGGAAGAAATAGAGTGAGAAAGAGGAGAGGAGTGGAGGGGGGAGTCATACCTGTCATTTGCAATTTGCCACAGTTTCACCTTTTCGAGACAGAAAATGAGGAAACCTGTTTCTCTTTTTTCCTGCTTCCAGCTCAGTTCATTTTCTCTGTGATTCATACCTGGCCCTTTCATTGTTCTATTGAGGGCGTGCCAGGGGAATAGAGACTGGGAGGTGAACAACACTTGATTGTTGAGGCATTTCAATAGTGACAGAGAGAGAGAGAGAGAGAGAGACGGGGCAGGGGTGGGCTGGGAGGGTTTCAGTGGTGAGGTTCATGCCGCAAATAGCTGCAACTTTGTGTGGGACTTTGCTCTTTTGAGGGAGTTGTAAAGCTTACGTGAGGGGTCAAGTTAAAGATTGAGAGTTTTATTGTTCTCACATGGTGATATTTTTAGTCCAACCGCACAAACACTTGCACTTATTTTCATGTTTTCATCTTCTCCACCCACCCCCACAAAAAATAGCCTCATGAAGAAATAAGTGATGCTTGTGAGAAGTAAGGGAAAAAAAATTGTCTTTCAAAGCTGTGTATAACAGTATAAATAGATCTATGAAAATCCCAAAAGGGCAGTTTTTCTCATTGATTTTTTTTTCCTTCATCTCTTTCTGGTCTTTGTTTTTTTCAGAATGTGATGGAACAGTTTAACCCAGGTCTGAGGAACCTGGTGAACCTCGGGAAGAACTATGAGAAATCAGTCACAGGTAAATGTGCTTTATACACGCAACATAAAAAGAAGGATGACGCCAAATAAATAATACTATTAAAGGTTCAGTGTGTAATATGTATGGCCTCTAGCAGCAAAGTTGTAGATTGAAGTTAAGAGGCAAAACATTAATCTTCAAAGTGAAGCTAAAGTAGAAGTATGATGATCACTAGATGCCTGTTCCAAAAAGTCCTGGCTTCTATTACTGACTTACATTGAGGCTCTGTGTAAAATAGTACACTAATACATTTCCAGGGGTCAGTCTGCTCTCTGTTGTTTTATTTCTAATAATAAGTGTTCTGATGGTCCAATTTAAACTTTTATGGAAATTAATAATATTTTAATGGCAAACAGGAAAAAAAACTCCAAGGCACTCTCTTAAAACATTAAAATGCCTTTATTATCATAACATGGCCATGTGTAGACCTTAAAACAGGAACTTCCTGATGAAGGTTTGAAGCCAAAATGCCTTCAAGTGTTTTTTAAGGTCTACTCATGACCATGCTATGATAATAAAGGCATGTTAATGTTTAAAGAGAGTTCCTTGGAGTTTTCCTCCTGTTTGCCATCCTTTTGAATCCCTTTTTCCAAAGAGCACCTTGAACAAACACTTTTTTGGGTCCTAGAAGCATTCCTCTCTATGATTTTGTAATTATATTTTGAGTCAAATTTTTGTGCTTGGCTGTGACTGACTGGTATTTATTACTGTTAATAAGATACACTAAAAATACAGTAAAACTACCTTACTTTGATGAAGTTTTATGCTGTCAGTAAACAAACAATTAGATTGAAGATGACTGATGCTTTAGGAAATCAAAGAGCACTGACACCTGAACAGGGACTTGAACCCTGGACCCTCAGATTAAAAGTCTGATGCTCTACCAACTGAGCTATCCAGGCTCTGTAAAAGTGGATCACTCCTTGCAATTTCATACAAATATGGGCACTTTTGGCTCCAAAAAAACAACTTGGTGACAGCCAAAATGCAAAGTGCAGGTTTAATGGAGAATGTACCTACAATGGATGCAAAAAAAAAGAAAAATACAAAAGGATCTGAATTGAATCCAGTGTTTGGTTCATCTTGTTTTGGGCTTTTTTTGTCATCAATGTTGAAAATAAGTCCATAAATAGTCCATATTCACATCATCTACAGCTGTAGGTAATGGCATCGCACCTTGATATTGCATGTCACCTGCAATAAAACTAAAAAAACAAGTAGTTGATTCGGAGTTACTAGGGAAATATGTTGGGGTAACATAACAGACTCCTTCTGCAGGTATAAATAGCCAATTCTAAGGTAATAAGAACAGTATTTTCAGGTGATTGCAAACCAATGACAACAAAATTGCAAGTATTATATTCTGTTTTTATTGTTAGATCCATCTAAATCATACGCAATAAACCTGTAACCCAGGAAGCTATTATCCAAGAAGTCTTCTGTCCCAATTCACAACTTGATGACACATTGTATATGTTTCTCTCCCCACGCAGCGATGACCATTGCTGGAAAGGTCTATTTCGAAGCCGTTTCAAAGATAGGGGAAAGCGCTACTCTGTCTCCAGTCTCCAGAGAGCTTGGTGAGTTTCATCAGAGTCCAGGTTATACCCATCCAAGCGAGATCTCAAGGGGATCCGCCTTATATCACCACATGAACAGTGATCCCTAACCTCAGTGTCTGTTCAAGTGTTACCAAGCATTATCTGCATTCCTTGTTTTACCAAAAAACGTCAAAAAGCTGCTTGCATACATCTTGCATCATGGCGACATATTTATGCTGGTTGCAGCCATCTTCCTAAATGTGAGTTAATTATGCTAGCATCTAGAATTCAGATTGATTGGTTCACTGTTTGCATCTGCCTACTTCTTCCTCCGACTGAAGTGCTTCCTCTCGTCGCTCTCCTGTCTCTAAAGCTACCATCAGGCTTGTGCAGGTTGTTTTTCATCCATCCTATGACTCATCTCCAATTATTCTATTAGTGCTACAATTTGGAGCTGGCCTACTTTGTCCAGAGGTCCTAATTCAGTGCTATTGCAATTCAACAAGATCTTTATTTATTTATTTATTTTTATTCTCCTGCGTCACTCTTTAATACAGTGGCTTACAAATTGGCCTCACGTAAGCTCTGGGTGACATGACAGACATGGAATCAAAGCAGCTCAGTTAAAATGGAAAGATAACACTCTGATATTCACTGTCATATGTCAGTAGGCTTTAAAAGGAAAGCTGTGATCACAGTGAATATAAAGTCAATTTAGTCTATGCTGTCTCTTTAAACCATAGCTGTAGATTTTCTTCAAGAGGGTGATTGCATTATTAAAGCAATAAACAAGATTTGATTAAATGCTAGAGTAGGTGATGTCATTTCTGCCGAGCAGTGCTTGTAAAAAAGAGATAGGATGTGGTGTAATTGTCACATTAGGTAACATTTAAAGACAGTAATAAGGAAGCTATCAAAATGTGAGTGAATAACTGATAATTATAGCAGTATCATTGCCTATATTGACACTGTAATGAATACATTGTTAGGGCTTAATATATAGGTTTGGAAAAACAGAGAAAACGTCCTAAAAGGGTATGAGACTAGTTGGATTATTAAGAATTGTTTTGCCAGACAATGTAGTGAAACATTTGCCGCCACTGGAGACGTTCTCCATACTTGGTAAACATTGATTGTTTTTGTCAGACCACACCCATCAGTGAGCAATGTTAGTACTTTATCACTTGATTAAATAACGTATTCAGGTTCATGATACAAGGTTGATTGGTGACATTTTAACTACATACCAGAAACAATGAGGTGTTTCATGAATGCCTCACTGAAATGTTTCATGAGATGTCATGACGTGTCATAAAATATGGACTTAAAGGAAAGCATTTAGATTTTCAGCAAACTGCCTGACTACGCTAGCAGAAGAGATCTATAACAAACAGTGCACATTTTTTATGCTATTGACAAATAAGGTTACATTTAACTGGTGGTAGTGGTGGTAAAACATTGTGTGATGTATTATTTCACTTTGTTTTCAGGCACTACCTTTCTTGACCTCTTTAGTACAGAAACAAAAACATGTATAATCTTTTCTAAGTTTTTTCAATTACTTGTAGAGTTGATTATTTCAAAGATTTTGAGAGAAGTGAGAAGAATTAACTCTCAACAGTTACTCAGTGAGCTGCTGGTGGCTGCAGGTGTCCAACCATGCTTTGATGGAACAGATTCATCTAGTCATATTGCTGTAATACTGGTCTAGAATTATGCAAAATGTGTAGGTTTTTAATAGGAATGTAACAAAATTTTATGGCAGGAAATTTTGCATAATACAAAAATGACAAAGTAAAATTCAAAGATGCACAAAATAAAAATCAAGTAAAAAAAAAGTTTCAAGAACGTGAAGGGGTGCCATGCACTGATGATTTTTGACCCTCTCATCTACTGTAGCAGCACCCTCACCTCATGTGAAAATAGAGGAAGATGAGAAAACAGTGGACACGAGGGATGCTTCAGTACTCAGGAAAACTGTATACCGTACAGCCAATTTGCTGCAGCCATGGCCCCTCTCTCTTTCTGGACATGCAGCTCCGCCCCTTAGTGATAGACAGAGGACACAATCGGTTTTAGACTCAACACACATACAATACTGTGATTTGCTATTTCAAGGAAATGTGTATGGTAGATCAGATGTATCATTAGCAATGGCAAAAGAGAAACTCTTCCACTGCCTACTAAGACAAAAGTTTTCAAGACATTGTCATTTATGCCTAAGAAATAATAAAAAAGAAAAATACCAGTGAGGTTAGTAAATTAAAATTTGTTGCCATTATAATATGTTTGTTTCTTTATAATATGTAGAAGAAAATGCACCCACAGTCTGTCCAACTTTTGTTATCTTCATCAGGTGATTTTCTTTAATTTTTATTTCAGATTGTATTTCATATCGTGAGCCCTGTATTGCATTCTGTATCATTTCATCAGTTGACTATTTCATAGCACTCCTACTTCTTAGCAAAGTCACCTCAATAAAAAAAAAAAGCTTTCACATCACACCACACAAGGCCATAGGAGACTCCAGTGGCACAATTGGCCAGTGCATGGTACTTTTAAGACAGTAACGCAGAGGGATGTCAGTGTTCTGAGTTCAAGCCACATCTGACGCTCTGACATGTTTCTAATTTCAGGGCAGAGGAGTGACAGTGAAGTTACATTTTATTCTGAAACAAAGGGAAAACCAGACTTTAGTTTGGTTGTAACAGATTCATCTAGTCATATTTGTTGTTAGTTTGGTTGTATCCAGTCTGCATGATTTGTTTAAATACTCATATTATTGTTACAGATGAAAATATGTGCTTGGTTATTAAGTAAAACTTTCATTCAATATGAATATTGGTGTTTATTATTAAAAAGTTAATGGGAATGGCAAAACTTGAGAGATAGTAACATATGGTAGTTTTTACCTTGTGTGAGTTCAAGTGTGTAATGGAAACTGAGTACACCTTTTTGGAATGTGTGCTGTCATACTGAACATGTAACTTGTGTAACTCATTAGCTGACTGATCCACACTGTCTCCTTGGATAAAAAATGTTCTACCTCTTCTACATTCATGTGTAACATAAGCCAAATCACCACCGTCTGTTAACACTAGTTTATTTACTCCAAACAAGTGAACCCGTCTAATGCACACTTTCTGTTTTGCAGCTTTGCTAAATTTTGCTTCAGCAATACTTGATATTTTATGGAAACATAGCAACTGAATCCAAACTCTCACTGGAACTTTAAATTGGTGTCTTTTCCGATTATAGAGTTTTGCACAGGCTTTCATGGCGATTAGGACTGGATTCATTGTGCCGCTCTAGAAGAAGTAAAAAAAATGTCATTCTCTGATTACATTTTGATCCGATTGCCCACCTCCACTTTATGGTAACTTAAGTAAATTATTTTGCACTGCAGCTGAATTTGACTACAGTCACAGGAATACAACGCCTCAGAAAATGCTTTTAAGTAAAGAGGCACACACTTGTCTTAAAGTCTTGAACTTTCTTCGCAGCCATCGCTTGGCTGCCTGGAATAAATGACAGCGAGACAGTGTGAATTCTCACACACACCATAGTGAGCAGAGTAGCAAATACACTGAACAAACAGACAAGACAGAGAGGACTGTCTTCCCACCACTGATCCACTTTATCCCCTGCTCCTCCATCTGCCTATCCACTCTCCACCACTGGACCTCTCTGTCTGTCTGTGCAGTGGCCTGGAGAGGCTCAGACTCGATGAAACATTCTTTTCTGCAGGATTTATGACTGTTTTGTCTTGCCCCTAGTTTAATCTTTACTTATTCATTCCATCTCTGACTGCTGAATACTCTATTTAGACACAGGAGAGTCACAGTATTCAGCATAATTTCCTTTTAACCCCACTTCTGTCAATCATGATGTTACTGTGTTGTTTTGACTATCTTTCCTCTGCAGACATCTGTAAGGATTTTTTTCTCTGAAGTGACAGAATGTTTTTTTTTCTCTCTCTGTGAATGGTGTGGTGTAAAAAGCACTTGCGTCACAGTGGTTGGCAGGTCTTTACAAAGAGTTACCTGAGGCTTTTACCTCATACCGTGCTGTTCTTTTTCATGGAACTTTCAACCACATGACTACAGTTTGTCCATATTTTCTCTCTCACTGATGCTATAATAAAGGTGAAAGTGTCCTTATGGTAAAGGGCAATTAGTCAAATATCATAACTGCTTGAGAGAAAATTAAAATACAGTGCTCAGCATAAATGAACCCAACAGATTTGTCACAAAACCTTAGTTTTCTTTGAGAATCAACATTTGCTATGGTACAATATACAACATATCATGTTCTCAGTTAAGGAAATGTTCTATAAAACTCAGTTTTGTCCAGATCTTTTGAAACTGTACTTATGTTCATTGAGATATTGATTACCGTAAAATCTTACTTTTCAAAGGGGTGTACTCATTTATGCTGAGCACTGTAAATGCAAGCTTCTAACTTTGCTTTTACTTTGTTGATTCACTTCCATAAATATTACTTCAATTACTGAAGCCACAGGAACAACTTCGCCAGATAGATTTCATAGAAGTCAAGCTGTTGATGAAACCAGAAAACATTTTCTCATAAGGTAGACCATCAAATAATAAACACTTAGTTCAGGCTGCTCTCTCTATGGGACATTTAATCGGTCGAGTATCAACATTGTTCATAATAATGGTCGAGAATCTTTAAAGTTCAAAAATGCCCTTTTGTATCCTCTGTCAGAGAAAGAAACACACAAAAGAAGAGAGGATTATGCAAGTATGTACCTTAAGGCTGCTTTGTGTGTCTGCTGGCAAGCATGCTATTATTTCACCTCTGCTTTGTTTGGACTAGAAAATTAGTTTAACCAGTTAACATCCACTGTTTTCACCTTAACCCTCTGTAAGGCCAATATATGTACATGTATTAGACTGAAAACTGGAAGGAAACATCATTAACATCCATTAGCTTAAATGTAAAGCTAATCCTAAAATGTTGGACTGAAATGTGATTTAGGCAACAAAGCATATCTTTTATATTATAATTCTGCTATTACTGTTGGACAATATGTTTTATGTACCTTTTAGCTTGATAAAGTACATGTTTAAGTTATGCACCTTACCAATACAGAACACAATTTCTTAAAGTGAGTTTTCTACTGGCACATGAGAGTTTATACTTATTACATGCAGAGGTGTCAAGTAACGATGTACAAATACTTCAATAATATAAATTTTGGTTATCTATACTTTCTTGGAGTAATTATTTTTCAGCCGACTTTTTATTTCTACTCCTTACATTTTAATAATAGCCTTGTTACTTCTATTTCATTCCGGCTTGTCATCGCTCAAATAAAAAAAAATCTATGTAGATAAGTGGCTCCATCCGGATAGAGTGAATTTGATTGTGATTGGATGAGACATAAAAGTATGCCATGCTGACACCCTATTGGCTTGGACGTGATCCATCACACCTGACTTTTTGCACCATTTGAATACTTGTATTCAACTAGTCTCGTATCCATGAAACATGTTAATGCTCAGTAGTACACATATATGGTTCTTTAATACATTTGTATTGCACTAAAATACCTTCATTTTCAATGGACATATATGTGGCTGAAAGTGGTAGCCTAGCACATCCCAAATTTTTCCACATTATTATTTTAATTCAAGATTATAGTAATTATGGCCTTTAGAAAAATGTTTTTTGTGGAGGTGGGGTAGTACACTATAGGCCCCTGTGGCGCTGCCTAAGCTTTAATCCTAATGGCATTTTTTTTCCGCTTACATTCACTTTTTTTTAAAGTAGTTTTGAAACCAGTACTTTTACACTTCTATTTGAGTAAAAAGCTTGAGTTGATAAGTCAACTTCTACAGACATCTTTTTAAACCTTAGTATTTATACTTCTGCTTGAGTAATGAATGTGAATACTTTTGACACCTCTGATTACATGACACGAGTAATAGATTGCCTTTTGTTGAATTCCATCTATAAGTACTATGGCAGTGTGGCTGATGTACTATAAATCACATTGTATAGTCAAAAGTCATACTGTCATTTTTTTGTGGGTGTACAATTAGGAACTTCCTGTGCATGAGCGTATATGTAGACTCCACAGGGAGTTGCCATTCCACTTTGAAAAGCAGCAGGTACTGAGGTACTGAAAATGTTACTAGAGAAAGAATAGCACGATCCCCACCCCTTCCACCTTTTCTCTGAGCTGTTTGTCAAGCCGTGGTTGAAAATTGTTTTTGAAATATAGGAGTGCACTGTCAGCATGAGGAGGAATGGTAATGCCAGCCAGACAGAGCCAGAGGATTCGTAACAGAGAGTGTGTTGAGTGTATCCTTCAAATAGATTGTGAAACAGGTTGGCTTTAGAGAGGAAAGCCATTTCTTCTGAAGGGAGGTTACAAAGAGTTTGTGACATTTTCAACATCTAGCTTATTTTGAAGGGATTTTTTGCTCTTTAGACCTGACCCACAGTGTTGCCTAGATCAGGTGATGGGCAATTTATCTTTCATTACATACACATCATCACAGAGTACAAGGTGCCATCTAGGGTTGTCAAACATCTTGTAGAAATAGAGCTTTCTTCAATTTTCTCTATGTTTTTAATTTTCTCTGTGACCACCTGGAGTAGACTCATCTGTCCTGCCTCAAAGAAGAATTGCTCTGGTGCAATGTTTGTCTTCGACCTTAGAAAGTCTGTCATTATTCATCTTTCTTCCTTTTCATGTTTTTCTGCTGTCCTATTTTTCATAGCATCGAGGAAGGGAACAACTCATAAGTCAAAATTAGAACTGATTATTATCGATTTATTGATTTGTTGTTTTGTCTGTAAAAGCTCATAAAATGATAAAAAATGTCTGTTTTCCAAAACTCAAAATGATGTCCTCAAGTGTTTTGTTTGGTCAACAACCAAATATTCTGTTTTCTGTCACAGAGAAAGAAAGAAAGTACAAAATATTTTCTTTTATGAAACTGGAATCAAACTATTTTGCCTTGTTTCTTAAAATATTCTTTGACAATTAATCTAAGTGATAAGACAAAAAATTATTTCGGCTGTAGTTACACATCATAGTGTATAATCTTGTTTGGTGCTGGAAAATAAATGTAAGTGGTGAAATAAGACAAATATGCAGACTAGTAACTCCCATATTAAGGTTTTTATCCGCCATGAGCACTATTTCTCTTCTTCACATTTCTGAAATACGTAAAAAGTCTAATTAAATACTTAAAATTCCAAGATGTTACCAGTCATGTGTTCAGTTTTTGTGTTTTTTTTTACAATGTATACATACAAAAGTCCTATTTTGTTGGATAGTGTTACCCTTGATTAATACACAAATTCACTATAGCATTATTTTGATAATCTTATGTCAACAGCAATGTCACAAGTTTTATTTTCTTCATGTTTTGGACACATAACCTTGCTGAACCTAGACCTGACAAAACTGAAGCATCCCTGGATCATCACTGCCCCCACAGCCTTGAACTGTCGGCACTAGACTTGATGGGTATATAGGTATATACATCATCCACCGCTCTTCCTACCCTAATGCACTCATCGCTTTGAAACAGGGTCAGTCTGGACTTATCAACACTTGACTCAGCAGTCAAGAGTTTATGCTTTTTTATCAAACTGATGGTTGTTTAAAGGAGTCATATTTTGCTAGTCCACTTTTATTAGTGTATGGTACATTTATTTGTTTATTTGGAGCCTAATAGTTCAAAAAGTTTGAATTTGAACTCTCCAGGTGTTGCAGAGCTATCTTTACATTCATTTTGGCAAAAACTGATTGGATTCCTACAACCCTTTTAATTCCTTTTTAAGTGGTTATGTCTATAACTAGTTACGTCACGACATTGGCAGATATAAGGTTGAAATATGAGGTTGAACATTTCTCTGAGTATGTCATAATTGTTTGTCAGCAGCAGTGGTTGTAGTCCATACTGAAAATACTCTACGCACACAAAGTTAGGGATATTCGGCTTTCAGGTAAAATTTTAGGATGAACCTAGATTGCACTATAATCTTTATAGGTTAACTAAATGTGACCTTCTGTAAACTTTTGAATGCACATGTCCAACAGTTTAATGTTTCAGGACTTTTTTGCACAGCTGTCTATTTTCTAACAAGAAACTTCACAACAGGTGTTTGACCCATGAATCGACCAATAAATGTCCTGGTTTGATTAGAACTGGTAAACAGTCCTCTTCATCAGGCTGTTCATACATTGACATGATGAGATTGACACATTGACATTATTGATACAGCTGATTGAGACAGTGACATTTTTTGTTGTTGTATACCCACCGCTATTGCTGGCTTTTGTTTCAATCAGTAGTTTGAGATGAAGAAGTCACCACTGCATGCTTTTACTTAAATGTCCTACTTTTATGATTTAATACCACTGTAGTGTAAACTTTTTTATATTTTCTATAAATTTCACCCAAAAGACAAATATCCCTAACTCTTTGTGAGTAGTGTATGTCCAATTTTAGAGCCCATTAACTAAAATGTTCAGTTGTTGGTTGTACTAACGAACACCAGTGGCTAATCAGCACAGTCAACCATCTGGAGGGGGGACGGGATGTTAAATGGTCCATTTACATTTAAAGGGCCAGCGCCCAAAATGACCTATCTCATTTCATTACTCAGAAACAGGGTTGAAGATGGACCTGTGGAGTTGAAGTAATGAAGAATTCAGACCCAAGCATAGCATTTACAGTTTATGTAGACCACAAAGAAATGTTTTAAAGTTCCATTTAAAAAAGTAAAATATCACTCCTTTAAGAAATGAGAAGCTACTCACTGCATCAGTTAAGGTTGCAGTGGAAACATATCAATCACTCTAGTAATTATCCAGTGGAAGGATCTGAACTGTTTGCTAGACCATTCTATCTACTAAAAACATGCCTCTTGTACATTATGTAAATACTCATTGCTTTGTCCAAATCATTCCTTTTGTAAATTGTATATATACTCGTAAAATAATTGATCAGATGGCTGGTAATACCAAAGGATTTGAAGTATTTGCAATGGATTTTTTCTGTACATATATATGTCTCTAATAGTCTGGAGAAGGGTATTGGTGCTGAAAACATCACTGCTGAAATAAATCCTAATACAAGCGCTATACTGGTTTGCAGATTCACTTTTGTTTTACAGCTGCAGTCACTACAACTTTTTTTGTTTTTATAGATTTTTTAATCCAGTTATGAAACAAGATGCCATGTTTGGACCAGTAGTAGTAGACAGACCACTACTTTTATATGATTGATTTGAATCTAAAAAGCGCCTCTCTCAAGTTTCCTAGGATGGTTAACATGATGAATTGGAGTAAATGGATTTGGAAACTGTGTTGAAAAATAGGAAAATATCTGGGTCGGCAGAACCAGCATGTACACTAGCCAAGCAGTCCTGATAAAAAAAAAAAATAATAAAAAAAAATTGAAATACAGGCAGGTGGAGGTAGTTCAGACTCATTTTTCAGTCACTGTAGTTTTAACTAGAGTCTCGTCACACTTCACAGCTTTGTAATAATCCCAGACCTTAAAACCTCTTGTTCTGCATCCATCATTAAACTTACGGCTCTGTGGTACCCGAGGAGTTTTCTTTAAGGGACCTCTAACAAGACCAGACCCTCACATCTCTTTTGCTCTCTCAGTATATCGAGTCCTTTATCAAAAAGCCATTATATCTCTGCCTATAAAAACTTTAGACAAACTTTATTTTCTCCCAACATAAAAAAAAAACAATAGTAAGCCTTCACTGTGTTGTAAGTAGATAAAGATTTATCGAAGATGCTGCGGGCTGCCCTTAGTTTTCATGGCTGTGGTTATAAATAATGTTATGCACTATGTGAGATGGCAGGTCATCACTCTGTGTTAAGGATGACATCACAGCTATTGACCTACAGTGAACAGGCTGAATGGAAAAGAAATAAAAGTAGTTGTTAGAATAAGGCAGATACATTAGAGTTTGGAAATATTTATTCTTAAGAAGGTGCACAAGTAATTGATTTATTTTTATTTTGGAAAACTGCATAGTTTTCTTTTATTATTATTTTTAGTTTTAGTTGCAGCTGCCCTGGTATTAAAAGGAGAGCCTTGAATGGTAGAAACTACAATTTGCAAACCATTGTTCATGAAAGATCTCATACTGAGAAAAGTGTTTTTGTTCTTGTACACAATAGTCTCTTAACATTGGATGAAAACTAATATTAAGTTTATTTTACTGGCTGCCACTATATTTGATTAGAGCTTTTGTTCCATTCATTCAAGCTTTTTATTGTTGAATCAGTTTATTTTCTCACTGCTACTTGTTGTCATAGAATTTATGAATGACATATATTATACATATATTATTTATTCAACTCCACCTGGTGTCACATATTAGTTGCTCTGCTTCCATTTTGCATTTATGTCAATACAGAAGAGTTAAATTTTTCCACCACAGTCGACTCAGCATTGATCATAGTGACGTCATTGTGATAACAACAAGGGAGGAGCCGATCTATGGCAACCTCCAAACAGTTTTGCTCCCTACCTGCACTGGAATGTGTATAATTGAGATACCGATCAATCCTGACTCTTTAGGAGGAGTATATTTCATCACATTGCAGTTTTGCCTGCCCATCTTAGCATCAAAACATTACGCTACTTGACAGTGGCAGATAATGACTGCCTACCAAAGGGAAGGCTGAGAGAATAGATGAAGGACTACCACTTAGATAAAGTGGAGAAATAAAGGCTACAAGGAAGGTGCCAGCGGGTCAGCTGCCACAGGTTCCTTATCAAACACCAAATAGGCATGGTTGTGTTGGCATAGGGCATTTCCAGCTCATAAATCACGTCACTTATTGAGGATTTTGAAGGCGTTGTTCGGTCCTATCAGTAGGTGTGTTAATTTTTCCCTCTTGGACGCCTACAAGGAACAACCCATATATATGTATTAGTTCTACCCATGGAGCATTTTCTTTTTCCGGTGTGTTGTTTTTTTTTCCAGTAGCTACTACTTCAGCAATGAATTGATGAAGTGGCAAAATGTCCAGGGTGTACCCTGCCTTCGCCTTTAAGTAGCTGGGATAGGCTCCATACGACCCCCGTGACCCTAGTGAGGATAAAGCGGGTTCAGAAAATGAATGAATAAAAAAAATAATAAAAAACAAAAAATAAAACTAAATAAAAAATGTTAGAATTAAAAACAATTAAAAAATAATAATGATAATAATAAATACAAAAAGAAAGAAAGAAAAAAAATTAAGAAAATGTATTAGTATGGGTTGTGGTCACTTCC
>JAPTGZ010000012.1:6415323-6430449 GCA_029814645.1 Fowleria isostigma
AATGATAATAATAAATACAAAAAGAAAGAAAGAAAAAAAATTAAGAAAATGTATTAGTATGGGTTGTGGTCACTTCCACTTATCACAGCATCTGTTAGATTTGAAATCAGAACCTGTTCTAATGGTCGTCAAATCACATCTTTAGTGAAATAACAGACGTGTCAAAACTCATCATTAAGAGATGAGGGAAGGTCATCAAATGTCATCTTTATGTGGGAAAGAGTTAAACAGGCACTGGATACTGGTGGCACAGAGTAACAACAGCTTTTCCATAAATGTCTGCTTAAAGTTTGCAGTTCAAGTTGAGTTAGGTGGGTGTTTAACAAGCAACTTAAGGAGAGAATAATACAAAATATTCATCATGATGAATCATAAGCCATATGAGTTAATCATGGAGCCGTGGTAGTCAAGTAGTTTTCAACAGGGGACCTTTATCAACCTGAGTAAAAAATCAACATAGCATTGTGTATGTGAAACCAGCGAGATATGTGAGATCAGCGAGATAAGATTGCGTTGACACTTAAAATCCTCAAAAGAGAACAAATTGCAAGCAAGATAGGAGATAAGATGAACAGAGATAAACCACTTGTGGTGCTGTTCTGTTTTCTTAAGTTGATGAACTTGAACAATAATCCAGGTCTGTCCAAATACTAGAAAGTCTCTCACACCTCATCTCCATTTAGAGAATGCTAAAAGGAATGTGCTGTGTCTCTTAAAATGCCTGGTTGTTTGAGAGGTTCCAAAATGTTCTTGTGTAGTGTAGCCTCAGTAGTTAGATAAACTCTAGCATGTCTTTACAAAATTGCGAATGTCTGTTAACAAAGATTATAAACTAAATGTTTTTAACATTAATAACAATCTTAACATGACTATTTTTATAGTACTTTTTATAAAAGTAATACTACAGATTATGTTTTAGACAGGGACGACTCTACAGGGGGCAAGGGGGTGGCAATCCCCCCCCCACCCATCGTAGAGCCTTGCCCTCCTTAGCTACAAGAGGTGTGAAAAAATATCAATACAGCAGTATGTCGGGATACTTTGACCTCCTAATATTGATATTTCAACCCTTAATATTGATTTTTTGGAAAAACAAAAATAATTTAAAGTATTGCGATGCGTACTGTATCGTGAGGTTCTTGCCAATACTCACCCCTATTAGCTACCCCCCTAATTTTATGTTCTAAAAACTATACTAAAAAAAAAGTAAAACAAATCAGCACTATTTATTTCAGCTGGACCATATGGTATGGTTTGATTTTGTATATAGGTTCCAGTGCAATGACATAAAATGTTACTCAGTAAAATAACATGTTTTCACTAAAAGCCTTTGTCATAAGGTTAGATATGTAAAGTTTTTTATGTGTCTTAATTGTATTCATAATTATGTTAAAACTAAAGATAAATCAAATTTTCCCTCTACTGCATAACAATTAATCAACAGTTAGTTTAAATGTGTTATTGACTCTATTTATACATATATGGAGAATCCATGCATTGCACTGAGGATGTTCCCATGCCACCCCACCAAGACCTCCTGCCACTCTATTGCCACCCCACGAAAAATACTCGAGATCTGCCACTAGTTTTTGATAACTATTTTAACCTTGCTGCTTGCTAGCTTTTTTGTTTTTATCTCTTGTTGACAAAATATGATGTTAGAAGGGTTTCAACAGACTTATTTAAGGTTGCTTATACTTGTTGAACAATTGTAGATTAAATCTATAGCATATATCTGTTAAATTTAGTTCGCTATAACACACGTTAAATGCCAGATGAATATTTCAGCGTTTTGCTTGCTAGTTAATTCGTATTCATGTCTCACAATAACAGAATGAGGTGTTTTAAGGATTTTAGCTGACTCATGTTGATACTGCAAAACATTAGCAAGACTTATCTTCTAATGCTATTTTGTTTCGTTTCCTCTAAAATAAATAAGTATGGATTTTTATTACATTTTTAGCTGGTATCGTGGTTCAGAATGACCTGTTTATGTGACACATGCTGCTCTCTTTAAAAGTGTTACAACCATCCCCATGACAACACTTCACTGCATGTATCGTTTTATACAGTACCTGTACATATAGACACACACTGACATTGTGGATAAAGAATGAATCAAAATATAGTATTGAATGAAGTCACAATATGGTCATGTTTTCTGTTAAGGTTAGATGTGTTACAATGCACAATGAAGCACTGTGGTGCTACGGAGAAGCCTCAGGCTGCAAATCAAAACCAACAAATGTAAAGGGATATGCTAGTTGTGTGCATACCCCAGCAAAATTCTAGTATTTCGTTACCATGACCATTAACATGTTATACTGAATTGCAATATGAGCCATGTCTCAATATGACTTCTTTGTATATTGTTCTAACCTGGTTGTAGTAGTTCTTTTATCTCGGCAAGTCTCACTCAGATTTTTTTAAATTTTATGACTTATCTTTACATGTGTTACAACCTGTCTTCAGTCAAGGGGTAGGTCTGGAGTGTCAAACATGTGGCCCGGGGGCCAAAACCAGCCCGCCACTGGGTCCAATGTAGCCCACAGGATGAATTTATGAAATGCAAAAATTATTAGCTCATTTGAGGTCAGGAGCAAGATACAGACCTATGTGAAGTAAATTAATAACATAATAATCTATAAATAATGACAAGTACACATTTTCTTCTTGGTCTAATGTGAAAAAATAACGACACTATAAAAATATTTACATTTACCAACCATTCTTTACAGAAAAATGTGAAGAACCTAAAATATCTAAAGAAAATTATGTGCAATTTTAACAATATTATGCCTGTTACCAAATGTGTGTGTAACTTGTGTGTAATACACTTGTATAAATGATAAGTTGAAGATGATATTGTTAAAATGCATTTATTTTTCTTACAAAATGTCAGTGTTTTTCAGGTTATTCACATCTGTTTTTTGGTGAAAGTAGTTGGTAAATGTTAATATTTGTTTTAATGCACTAAAACAAAGACAAAAAGTTATCATTTACAGGGTATTATGCGATTATTGTACTTTTCTTGCCCACTTGGCATCAAATTGGACTAAAAGTGACCTCTGAACTAAAATGAGTTTGACACCCCTGGGGTAGGTGGTAACAAAGGCACACCATGTATTTGACATTAACTCAAAAAGTGGGACCATCACCACCTAGTAGATAAATGTGGGTACTGTGTATAAAAGGTTAAGAACTGTAGCTCAAAACTCAAGTGAGCTACAGGTGCAAAAGGCAAAAGTGTTACACCCTGATGAATGTCCGTAACATTTAACCTCCCTCAGGCAGGTTTCACACCTTGTTAACCCTGATGGTGAAACCTGCAGGTGCACAACAGTCTCTTTGAACCCCTCTCCCGTCTTTCCTTCAACCCCATGCTCTGTGTTGTTGGGGCTGTACAAACAGTCCTGCACACAACGCCAGCCCCTCTCCATCACAGCACAAAGGCAGCATTTACCAGTACGTTCTGGTGACCTTCAGAGGGCAATGTTGTTGTAGCTGGACTGCGCCTGCTGGATCACAGACATACAGCTCTATATCAGAGGCTCATTACGACTGTTTATTCTGAGTGCAGGCGTCCGGGGAGGAATGTCAGGTGATGTTGGGGTAAACCTGCATGAGCGTGTGCTTATTTTTTGTTGATTCAGTTGAAGTAGTGTGTGCTGACATTCACAACTTTTATAGATTTTTAAGATTTTGGTGCCTGTGGTGCCTTTCTTGTGTTCTTCTGAAGGTGCTAAAACTCATGTAGACCTTTTCTCCTACTCTTTTTTTTTCCTCCCAGCTGTGACTCACAGACTGTCATATGACCATATATAACGTACCATACTGTTTTTTACAGGTTTCACCAGAACACCGTGCCCTGTAGTAAACCTTGAGTCTAGATTTCACCCCATTGTGATAGAGGTAGCTCTATAAACTGCTTAGCTTTGATTGTCCACTTCTGTTTACAGTATTGACTCACTGCTATTGTTTCATGCCATATGCTGCTCTATCTATATTGTAACCTGCCTGTGAATGGAGACTGTTCTGTGTCTGACTCCACAATACCAGGGCATTTCATACAGATTACTTATTGACAGCTGTTCAAACATTGAACATCTGTAAAATACAGTGTGTAAATGCAAGGCCAGGTGGAAGCAGGGTATGTTGAAGGACGCTGTTTACTCATATTCAGCATTTTTCAAGTGCTGATTGCTTTAAACATGCATTTTCTTCTCAATATGTGGTTCTATTAAAATGTTTTATGAGCATTTGGATGTTTGTTGATTTATTCACATTTTAAAGTGTTTTCAAATTTACTCAAAACTTACTCAAAAAAAGTTTTCAGGCAGTATTCTAAAAAAAAAGAAAAAAAAACAGGATAAGGAACCAGTTTGGCAACATAGTGAACATTTAACTAACATGACTGATCCATGGATTAGTCCCTGATATATTTGTATATTTTTTTATAAGGTGCTCATTGTGTGGACTGATGAAGTGATTATTCCTTGGTTTCATCAGTGGAGAAACCTCACAGCCCTTTTAAATGGAAAGCGCCCATAGCCTGCTCTGTTTCTTTTTCCTACTCTGTTTATTACAGTTATATGTAGCATAGCTTCTATTGTGACATGATGGTATTATGCTTTTTATACTAGTTTATTTGCTTCAAACCTGGTTATGAAAATGTACATACTCCACATTTAATTTGCTTTGTCTTTTTGCAACTTTTAAAAAGTTCACTTCACTATCTCATCAACTCTTAAACCCAGGGGACTCAAACATACGGCCTGGGGGCCAAATCCAGCCCGCCCAAGGGTCCAATCCGGCCCATGGGATGAATTTGTGAAATGAAAAAATGACACAGAAGATACTAACGATCAAGGATGTACAAACCAATATCATCTAAAGTGGGTCACGCCACTAAAATACTATGATAATTAGCTCTAAATACTGATAACCAAGTTGTTCTATTTGTTTTAGTGTAAAAAGTAAAAGTACATAAAAATATTGACATTTATAAACTATCCTTTCACAAAAAAATGTGAATAGCCTGAAATGTCTTAAGAAAATAGGGCATTTTATTAATATTCTGCCTGTTATTAAATGTTTTGTATATTTGTAGATCCACTGTGATCTGTAAGTTGAAATGAACTTATGTAAATGATAAACTGAGACATAATATTGTTAAAATTGCACTTATTTTTTCTAAGAAATTTTAGATTTTTTACATTACTCACATTTAAAAGGATAGTTTGTAGATGTAAACTTTATTGTAATGTAATTTAAATTTTTCTGTTATTTTTTTACACCCTGTTCATACTGGGCTGAATGTGACCCCTGAACTAAAATGAGTGTAAGACCCCTGCTTTAACCGTTGAAAACATATTTTATACTGCTATTTGAATTTGCACAATGATTATCATCACTTTGTTCAGTATGAAAGTTAACAATCAAGACACAGTAGTTGAAATATTACTGATTTAATATTAGATTTCTTCATTTCACCTGGAAGTCTGCAATATTCTGTGGGAGTTGTTATAAAATTTGACAACAGGATTTTAATTTTAACTGCAAATATTGGCACTGGCATTAGTCCATAAGTAGATATGTCAGTCATCCCCTAGTATGATTATTCAGGATATTTGGAAAATATTTTTGATTGCTTTTTGATATGAATTGTATGCCATTCTTAAATAGTCTGGTCATAAACTGGGTTTTTTGGGGTTTTTTTTTGATGTTTTGTCTCTTTGATGACATATTCCATAAAATATTTCTGAGTCCTTTAGCAAATACTGAAAGTTATTATTGATGTCTCTCTAGGTGGGGTTCTGATAGAGATAGCAGAAGCTCACAGGAAAGTCTACAATGAACTGGAGGAGAATGTAAGTAGCTCAAACTTCCACACCCTATAGAGTCAACAACAAAAACACTCAACCCTTTTATGTTCCATTTATAAGACTGAAATAATATTGTGTTCTAGCAGGAATGAATTGTGAGTTTCCACTTGAACGGGTCACCTGTTGTGCCTCTAAAAGTGACAAATAGTCATTCTTTGAAGTACTTTCTAACCACTGACGCTTGGCTAGATTATGCTGTTTTTTTTCTGGACATGAAGCCTTTGTAACCTCATGATATCGTTCTTTTCATTTTAGAGAGGTAAGACATTGTAACAAAAGGTGAAAGGAAGTTTGACAGGGATAGAAAACCTACAGAATCGTTCCTGACCCTGGTGCCTCGGAGCAAAATATTTTAAATACCTGCTATAGCTATGAGAAGAAAATTGAAGACAAGTGTCACCTGTTTAAATATGGTAACAACCGAAACATAAAACCTATTATGCAAGAAGAAATTGTGAAGTAATGCAGGTGACAGAGAAACCAGATACATATTAGAAACCAGATGAAGGTTGACATTAACATAGGGTGATCGTTGGTAGTCATTACAAATACTAATAGTACTACTACCATGTAGTATTTATATAACAGAAGCACCTGTTCGTCAGTTTCTCTAAGTTTCCTTGGGACCAACTTGGACTAATTTATCTCCTAGAGGGGAAAGTTGTAAATCTTTAACTTTAACAGTGCGATAAGCCATTGCAAGTACCTCATTCTCTCAGAAGCCCCTTATCGTACATTCCTGCGGGTCACTCCACTCTTATCTCACCACTTGATCCATGTGACTGAACTGTACATTGTATTTAGAACAGCATTACTTGATGATGTATGTTTGAAACAGAACAAAAAAAATAAGCAGTGTGTTGTTTTTTTCTCTGCAGTTCAAGAAGTTCCACAGAGAAATTATTACTGAGCTGGAAAAGAAGACAGAGATGGATGTTAAATACATGAATGTGAGTGTCACAATCAAACCAATTTCTGTGTTGATGTAAACCAGGGGGTCTCAAACATGCAGACTAGGGGTCAAAACCAGCCCGCCACAGGGTCCAATCTGGCCTGCGGGATGAATTAATGAAATACAAAAATTACATTGATTAATTACACTAATCAAGGATAATAACATAATTTTAAGTCAGTTAGATCTAAAGTGGGTCAGACCAGTAAAATACTATCATAATATACTATACATAATGAAAACCGCAAATTTTCCTCTGTTGTAAAGAAAAAACGGAAAATTACACAAAAATATTTACATTTACCGACTAGCCTTTTACAAAAAATGTAAATAACCTGAACAAATACGAACAATCTGAAATGTCCTCAGAGAATTAAGTGCAATTTTAACAATATTCTGCCCATTATTAAATGTATTGTGTATTTGTAGATTCATTGTGATCTGTAAGTTGTAATCAACGTGAAAATGAGAAGCTGATATAATGGAATAAATTGTTAAAATCACACTTTTTTTTATACATTTCATTCTGTTCATGGTTGTTCATGTTTTTCACATTTTTTTAAAAGGATAGTTTGTAGATGTAAACATTTTGAAAACAGAATTTTACTTTTTTCATTGTAAAACATAAATTAAACTTACAAATTTTGGAATTTGCATTATTTATATATTGTTATGTTATTATTTTAATGATCCGACCCAATTCAGGTCATATTGGGTGGTATGTGGCTCCTGAACTAACATGAGTTCGAGACCCCTGATGTAAATAAAGCTGCTCTGGAGGCAGAAATCTCATCAAAGGACCACTGTCTGGTTTTAGTCTGAGTTGCACACTCTAAAATGAGTTTTACGTTCTGCTTATGGATGTTCATTTCAGCCTGAGAGATTATCTGCGCTTCTTTTTTTATCAGGAGAATATTTGTTTAATGAAAACTACTATCTGCTCATCACTTCTTTTGCCTCCCTTGTATTTCATACAGGCCACTTTTAAACGCTATCAGTCAGAGCACAAGCTGAAGCAGGACTGTCTGGAGCGCTCTCAGACAGACCTTAAGAAGCTAAGGAGGAAGAGCCAGGGAAAGCACTCCTCCAAGTATGAAATTAAAGAGAACGAGGTGAGACTGAAACTAAACCGACCATAACCTTTTCCTTCTCTTTACAATGTTTCATACCACGGTTTTTCAAGCATGGTGGTTCATATACTTGTAATGTCAGAGAGAAGACTCTGACAACTGTACAATTTATGTGAGGGCAATTTGTGTGAGGGTAGTTGTCATGATACACACAAACTAGCACTAAGAACAAGTCACAAAAAACAAATGAAATGTGAAGCCGACAAGTATCAAAAGCTGCTTTGCCTCAGATGGCCATTTGGGACTCAATCCAACAACAAGGGGCATTGACCTTGCCTCCAAAGTGAAGTTATTGTGAATATACAGTACTGTGCAAAGGTTGATTTAGTAAAGTTAAAGCATTTGTCAGTCTCTGTGTTAAGATACGATCTAGATATATGGAAAGTATGTACTGCAGTAAAAACAAAAGTTTCACGGAAAAAAATTGGTGGTATTTAGTGACCTCCCTTTGCACTTAACATGCCTTTAGTGCTTTTGTTCAGACAGTATGACATTTGTTGTGTTAATTTTCTGATGTTTAATACCGCATGTCATTCAACACATGTCAGATGTTTCTAAGTGCTTGTGCTGCTTCTTGTCATAGGGATAGGCGTCACACTAATTAGAGACTTAACCCTTTATAATGCATTTAGTTCAGTTTTTTGTGTGTCTTTTAGGGCTGTGCTCAATATTCCCTCTATTTTCTTGTTGTATTTAAAGAAAAGAGAATGAGAAATAAATATGTGTGCGCAGTGACAATAAAGCTAATGCTGGCCTCAGATTTTTGCACAGTGCTGTATCTTAAAATTGTAACCACTTGCTCCTATAGACACACTGAACTAGAACACTTTGTAAAAAATAATCCAGATTTTCTGAGGAATAATTTTATTTGGGGTAATTTGGTCATCCATCTGTTAATTATTACAGTAATTTGTTTGTGATGTTTGTGATGTCAGACTTTGATTGGCAGGTAGATTTGACAGTTTGCTCACCTGCCGAGTTTGACTTTTGGGCTTTCAGGTTCATTTAAAATAAGACATTTTTTCCTGACAGCTCAATTTTAGTTATAGTTAATAGGTTCTGTAAAATTTCTTTGGTATGCAGTGCTTGATGAGGTGTGCTGTTTTTCCAAGTCAGTAAGCTAGTGCTAGCTGGTATTAGCTCACTCTTGACCCAGTGCAATTGGCTGTGACCTATTGAGCTCCACCCCTTTTGTCTATGAAAGGGGTGTCCAACCCTGCCCCTCGAGAGCTACTATCCCACATGATTTAGATCAGGGGTCACCAACCCTGGTCCTCGAGAGCTACTATCCTGCATGTTTTGGATGTAGCCCACTTCTAGCACACCTGACAGTCGTTATCAGGCTTCTGCAGAGCTTGATGATAGGCTGATTATTTGAATCAGGTGTGTTGGAAGTGGACTACATCTAAAACATGCAGGGTAGTAGATCTCGAGGACCAGGGTTAGTGACCACTGTTTTAGATGTTTCCCTATTCCATCACACCTGATGGTCATTATCAGGCTTCTACAGAGCTTGATGATAGACTTATTATTTGAATCAGGTGTTGGAAGAAGGATACATCTAAAACATGCAGTATCAGGGTTGGACACTCCTGGCTATGGCGACAACCAAATCACAAAACTAAGGGCAATTATAATGGCAGGTCAGAAATAAATGTATGATGTCACAGCTCCTTTGTTTGTTAATTATATACTGTTTATGGTCAATGAAGTTAGACCTCCATGTTAAACGATCCCTTGTGATAGCAGAAATAAACATAATTTAGCTTTAGCTAATTTCTCACTTTACTACAGCCTTACATGAAGTTAGTTTTTAACTTTTAATTTTTAACTGACCTGTGCAAATTATAGTAATGTAAGTGGGAGCTGTCTGTTTGTATCTGCCACATTATCTTTGATTGTTGAGCTCCTGCTCATTGAATAAAAAGGTTTGTTTTTTTTTTCCTCAGGACCTTAGCTGTAGTTGTGTCTAAAAGAGTTATACTAAAAGACTTCCAGAGAATTCTTAATATTATTAATATAGCATATCCTGTTTCATAGTGTAACTTATCTGTATTAGCTAACATTACCATTAATTTGTATTGGGTTATAGTATGTGTCATATAGTCTGGTAATTAGTAAAGCTTATTTTACCCTACTAATAAATGTGAACACACTTGTATGTGTTTACATTTATTAAAGAGGCTGAAATTACTCAGTGATGTGGTCAGTGTCACAGGAGCTTTGGCAAAGATACAGAGAGAGGTGTTGAGCTGGTGATTCCATTTTTTGTCTTTCTGCCGTATATTCATCTTAAAAGGGATGAATCACTGATGAGAAGGACCTGAGATGCATGTTCAAACATTAATCCACAAGAAATGAGTGCAGTCGGATTGCAACTCTTGGCACAACAGATGAAATATCACTGCAAACGCCACCTTATGCTTGCATTTCTGGTGTTGATTTGTTGCAAAATTCTGTTTACAACGTGCTACAGCGTGCAAAGACATGGGAAGGAAGAGTGATAAAAAAGTAAAATATGCTGGGAGTAGAGCCAGAGAACAAGTATAACTGTTACTTGTAGATAGAAATGTGGCCTCGTAAAATCAAATCTTCTACATCTTAGATATGGTGCTGAACAACAAACTGGACTAACACAAACACCACAGCTGAGTGAACAGACGCACGTATGAGGTTCTTTGAAGTTTAGCCTGTCAGTTTTGACATCGCTATGCATGAATAGGTTTGTTACACAGTGTTCAGTGATCCTGAGTGGTATTCTTTAGACTTAAGTCTGGGCAGTATGTTGAATCTGTTTGATTTATTGAGTTTCTGGGGTTTTTTTGTACTTGGGGAATAAATTGCTTGTGGTATTGATAGAAATAATTGATTATGATAGTAATAATTTTATTTTTTGTCACCGACTCCTAGTTGCCAGATTAAATGCTGTCTAATGCCTGAGACAATATTTATGTGGCGCTGTCCTGCTGTCCACTCAGTGATTTGTGAATCAATATGATCACATACAAAAGGGAATGCAAATAATGATATAAAACAGCTTGAGTAATGGTTCTTGTCTGCCTCACTTTTACTTTGATAGATAATAGATTTAATAGATGGATGGAGCAATTTATTTCAAATGTTTGCAGTTCGTAAATTGGCCGTAGATGTTTATACCTCTATCTTTCTCTTCTCTCAGCACGCTGTTTCACTTCTCCAGTATCACTCACCTGTTTATCTTTGCACTTGAATGGCACCTTTTAAAAGACACGCTAAGTCTCCTTATCTGGGTGGAGCTTAAAAGCCTGAGTCGGGCTTTAAAGGCGAGCTGAAACTAGGGCCCCCTCCTTGTCAGAACTGTGAATGGGTTTTTTTCATTATCTGATAAAAATGACACCGCTTGACTACAGGAGAGACGGCAAGATGAACTGTCCAGGTTTCTATTAATCATGTGTATTGCTTGAAAGGCCGTCCAACGATGAGCTCAGACCTATCTGTCTGCTCTCCCACCTTTCGCTGAGAGTCTGGGCGATTGTTTGCTGTGAAAATGGGAAATGAAGAGCGAAAATTTGAAGTCTGGCAGGAGAGAGAGAAAGAGAGAGAGAAGGAGAAAATAAGAGCAGACAGTAGAGGAGGGTCTTTGACGGAGCCCTTAGAGACAAGGCTGCTTTATCATCACCATGACAACCTAGGGGAAATGGAAGAGAAAGGGGAAGTGGGTGTAGAATAAAGGCATGAAGGGTTGGATGAAAAGTCATTTGAAAGAGTTTGATATTCCTAATGTCATGGCCAGTCACCCATCTGCACCACATGATGGTCTGAGTCATTTTCAGTCTCTCTGCAGGGAAGTTTTAGTATACTGTTTTGCTTTCCAGCTGAGCTCAAATTGATCCATTGACAGCAGGAGCCCTGTATACATCACTAATTGAATAGACTGGTAACACATCTCATTATTTCCTGTATTTGTATGTTTGACCCGGGTGCAGGAAGTTCTGACCACAGGATTAGCTTTAATCAGTATTTACTTGAAGAGACAGTTTCTCAACTCACATTCCTCCTAATTGACACTTTGTAGATTCACTGTTTGCCCTAACTCATTGGCAGTGCACTTTGCTGGTACTTGTAAGAAATATTATCTTCATAACAAATGTGAAAATGCCAAATGCACCCATAAATACACTCACACTTTTTATTGACTTTGACCCTTGCTGCCACCCAGTCACTGTGACATTTCTTGCTGTTCTGTGACCCTGTCTGCAGTATATGGAGACCATCTCATCACGTCAAATGGACATGCAGAAGTTCATTGCTGATGGCTGCAGAGAGGCCCTGCTGGAAGAGAAGAGACGCTTCTGCTTCCTGGCAGACAAACACTGCATGTTCTCCTATCAAATTAGCAACTTTCATGAGAAGGTAAGGATGTTCAAACAGACACATCCAGCAGCGCCTGACAGTCTGATTGTTTAACACCCGCTCTCTCTCTTTATTTCTCTGGTATTTCTAGGCCAAAGACATTCTGGCAGTGAAGCTCCCCAGCTGGCAAGAGAAATGTTGTGACATCACCCAGGTACCCGACACAGTAAAGACGATGATAGAGGGGCTGTCCTCTACTCCAGAACAATCACCGCTCGTTGAACGCTACAACAGGGTAAGTGTTTACTCAGCAGTACGTCGTATTCATTAATTTACACAAACTATGCTTCACATGCAACCTCCAGGGCTGCACAGTGAAGCCAAAAATGGATCTGTCAAAAACTGCAGTTTTTTGAATCACAGTGGAGTTCCACATTAAAATACCCAGCTATGCAGCCTGATACAAAAAACCTTTTTCATTTCAATTTCCATGCAAATTTCCCTGTTCGTGACCAACTGAGAGGATTTTTTTTTTTCATAACTCGCCTGTTATTTTTTAATAATATGCCCATATCAATTAAGAGCATGGCTGCTCTGACACATGGCTGTGTTTATCATGTGGGCTTTGAATGACAGCCAGATTCCAAACTTCTGTTAATCAAATAAAATATACTTTTACCTCTGAGAGGCAGCTTTACTGTAGTTGTGGTCAAGAAAAAACACAAACAACAATTTTATCACAAACTATTACTGGTATTTAATCATGACATTGTTAGTATAATTCATGAATATTAGCCAGTGTTTACATTATTAACATGAGCAACACATTAGCATGGTTAGCTCTGACTGGTTTTTTTTTGTGTCAAGTTTACCTGTTCTCTCAGGTACGTATAGGATAATTGCTCTGTCAGTGTCAGTACTGATGAAGATCTGGAGTTGCTCCCCGAATGTGTTCAATGGCAGCTCATTGTGCTATGTGCTAATGCTCATTGCTAATGCGAGGTCCTTCGTGTGTATTAGGATGGGTAAAATGCAGAAACAGGATTAACTTTTTATTAACATAATAAAATATGGTCTGTGACAGAGTCAGCCAGTGAAGTTGAGATAACTGTTATAAAGCATCAAAATTTATTAGCTTGGTTATGTTATGACACTGATATGTGGTTAGCATTTTTAGTTAGCATTAGCTTGGTCCCTAGACATTAAAATGGGAATCTATAAACAGATAGGTGACATCTCAGATATTCATTTTTCTATACAGTCTGTGATTCAGTCACATGTTAGCTGGCAGATTTAGCAACATATGGTAAAACTCTTCAATTGCATCAAAATCACATGCACCTCAACCACAGTCCTAATAATTTTGTGTTCTTTCATTTTATTTTGTGTTCCTTTTGATTACGTACTTTGGAATTCATCTTTTCAGAAGTTTCAGATGGAATAAGTTTACAAAAACCTTGGCAGATTGGCATAAACAACACAAATCGTGCAGAAAAGATTGGCTCTGTTGTAATACCAGATCAATTGTATTAGATTGTGCTGCATCCAAACTAGCAGATTGTCACCAGCTGGCCATTAGCCATGGGAAATCCTGCATGTTTTGTTGTTTTCACCCACTTTTATTGTCTTCTGTTTTTGCCATGACTGTTTATTGCTGCGTAGGAGAGAGATAATCAGCTCTAATCACAGTAATAACTATTTCCTTTGATCAGGACTTTGACTTGGACTAGTTCGAATGAGGTCATTCAGCTAAGTGTTTGTTTTGATATTAATATTGTCATGCGATTCATTTCTCACTTTTTTTTTTCCCTAGAATAATGTGGAGTCAGTGGTGCCTCCTCCAGCACCACCACTAAAGGCCCAGATCAGTCCACTAGCCAACATGTTCAACCCAGAGCCCAGATCTCCACTCACCTCCTCATCAGACCACAATTCAGGTACTGATGGACTACAAATTGTATGAAATTTGAACCGCTAACACTTATCAACAGAAAGTAGTAAAATATGGAATATCTTCAAAACCTTTCTAGAAGAATAGAAGCACCGTTGCCTTGTTAGATCACTGACAGTGTCCCACCTTTCATCCAGACCAGGGCAGCCTTGGAGAGGGTAGTCTGTCCAGGTCAACATCTCAGTCGTCCGGCCTCAACATGGCCAGAAAGCCCCGTGTTAGGACCATCTTCCCCCACACAGCAGGCAACAATGACACACTCCTCAGCTTTGATGATGGTGATATCATCACCCTTCTCATCTCGGAGGAAAAGGATGGTTGGCTGTACGGAGAGCTGGAAAAGACAGGCCAGTAAGTATTTTACCCTGTTTATTCACTCAGATCACATATCAATTATTTTGGTCTCAGGCCACCTCCATTCAGCTCATTTTACATCACACTAACAAGAATTGATTGTGCTTAAAGCCTCATAAAATGTCAGTGCCAATTGTCTTTTATATCATTTTCATCTTGTTGAATCATTTTAGTGTTATTGTGTCTTTAATGTTTTGATGCATCTTTTAGGTCATTATCATCCTATTTTGTCCTTTGTTGCATTTTTTGCAACTATGTTATCTTGTACATGCAATATGTTGTTGGTCTTTTTCATCTCCCTCATGTGTAAACCCTCATGTTTACACTTTCTCTCTAATTATGGCCAGTACACTATCCTGTATTCCCTTGTGATTGTTATGTCTTACATGTTTTTTGGAGGTGTACTGTAAGAAATTTTGTTGCTCTGCTGCTTGCAACATGTATGATGACAATAAAGCCCTATTCTATTCTATTCTATTCTATTCTATTCTATTCTATTCTATTCTATTCTATTCTATTCTA
>JAPTGZ010000012.1:6430673-6443753 GCA_029814645.1 Fowleria isostigma
TCTATCTATCTATCTATCTATCTATCTATCTATCTATCTATCTATCTATCTATCTATCTATCTATCTACCTACCTACAAAAGTAAACAACATACTGTATTTGCAGTGTGTTCAGGAGGATTTATACCTTTAGGAGGAATGAATGAATTTAGGCTGAGTGCCACAGAGTGTCTGGCAGACAGAAAAGTATTAAGAGATGAACTAAAGCCTTATTGATTTTGTTTTGTTGTGGTAATTGTTGGCACTAAAAGGCAAGTGTTTACCTTAAACATGCAACGTGAAGGAATGAGTGGGATTTCTTAGGACTTTGTTTAAAACAAAAAAAGAAAACTGTATCAGCTTTAGTATGAGTTGGAAGGATTTATAGTGAACTCCCTCTCATAGCAAATTAAAGTAGAATCTAAACACAACCTTTGGCACACCCATAAGAGGAAATGTACTTTCATTCCAACAAGTATGCGGCAGCACTGACACACAAGCGTTGTTCACATTTCTCAGGTTGCAGTACTAGTTTGTGCATTGTGTTTGCTAATATTTTGCTCTGCTAATACATCATGCCTAGAAACACAGAGCATGTTAGGTATGTTCAGCATGACAGTCATAAAGCTTCAAGTCTAGTTCACTTGATCCAGCCACACACTCATGAAAAACTCCACACACAACACATTAAAAAAATGTGTATTTTTTTTTTAACTTGTTTAACTGTAAATGGATGCTTGATCTTTTCCCCCTCAATGTGTGATCATGTGTCAGCTTCAGGAGATGGTTGATTATGAATCCAGCATAAATTAGAGGATTTCTTTGAGGATAAGCGGTAATTGAGGTGACATCACACCTTCAGATGGTTGGGAGGGAAAATGTTCTCAAACATTAAGGGAGATTCTTTCCTATACAAACAACGTGGAACCTGTTCACCTCATGTGTCTCTTTTGCTCCAGTCCTATTGTCTGAAAACACAGCAAAGCAAACGTTGTTTGTATATGCAGCTCTAGTGGCATAAATCCATAAAGTACCCTCTGAGCTGCCTCTTTAATTACACTCATCTTCAACAACTCACTGGATTAATTAGGAATCATAATGCAGGCGAGAGGATCACAGAGAACTTAGACTGAATTTTTTTTTTTCAGTCCGATTTTAAAGCAAATTAACGCAATTCTTATCTGCTCGCTGTGTGTGAGAGTGTTAAGTGGCCTTTGCAATCTTAGTGGCTTTAATGCAGTCAGCGGTGGATTGTAGAGAAGGGGACATGTTGGGATAAATCACAGTACATTCTGTTTCTTAGCAACAAATCCATTGCTTTGGGCTGATAAGCCATCTTTTTCTCCAGACGTGACTTGGAGCAAACTTCTAAGTCTTACTGAATAAAATCTGTCTGTCTGTTATATATTCTATGACTCATGTATACAAAGGTTGCTTCAAAGCCTGTTACTTTCAGGCATCTGAATTTGTCAGAAAGTATGAAGCCTTGCCCTCTGTAAGACCTCTCTCTCCTACAGTGAAGGACATAAATCGAATTTTTACATTGAATTATGTCATAGTTGATCTTCTATTTAATGGTTTCTACTGACATGTTTGGTTGCGCTATTAGACTGTGAGTTATTTCTTTAATTCTGTGGTGAGTAAATAGTAGGTTGTGCATCTTGGCAAGAGATGAGCAGTTAAGGTGATAACTAATGGGTATGTAAGTACAGAGGTGGGAATTGCCTAAGTATGTTATGTTGCAAAGTTGAGTTTGCAGGTGTTTGTTTATTTCAGTGTTTACATTGCTTTCAACTTTTTGCTTTTACTCCATGAATTTTAACACAGATTTTTATACCTTATGGTCCTTGCAGTTTAGTGTGTCTGGTTTAGTCTGATATTATTGATCATTTTTATCTCCATCACTACATATCTTCCAATCAAGACTGATTTCAGCCTCTAAGGGTGGAACAATATGCATATTACAAATGATAATGTAACAAGATCTGAGCATGACAAGATGATTAACAGCATAAAAGATTTTTTAAAAAGCGCAAAAGCTGTAATCAGACAAATGTGATGTCAAAAATATAAGAAGATATGCAATAATAAGTCAAGATAAAAACAGTATAAAAGATGGCACAACAGAAAAAATGATTTGAAAAATATCAGATGAAAAATAAAATTAAAAATGTTTAAAAAACACCCTTGCAGTCACAGATTTCATGATAAAGTGCTCATTTTGTTTAGCATTAAATCAAATAAAAAGGATGCTACCTGAAGTTTTTATACAACAAGATGAAGATGTAAAACATAAAACATGAGCAGACAGTCTCAACTGTGGAGAGAGTTAATGTTCATTTTCTGAGCTTCTTAATGGTTGTGAAGGGTGCTTATCCCTAGCTACCAATGGGCTAAGGCGGGGTACAGCCTGGCAGTTCATCCCTGGGTTGACATATACAGATGAACAACCAGTCTCACACTCACACCCATGGGTGATTTACACTGAGGAAGCCAGAGTACCTGGACATTCAGACTTCAATCAGAATCAGAATCAGCATTATTGTCTGTCTGAATAGAACAGAATCTTTATACGCCACACACCAAAATTTGTCTTCTGCTTTTAAACCATCACTAAATCACGCATCACCCACTACATACTAGGAGCAGTGGGTTTGCCATATCAGGCGCCTGATGAGTAAACTGGGGGGGTTAAGTGCCTTGTCCAAGGGCACATCAAGACAAAAACTCTCCACCAGTCCTGGGAAACAAACCAGCAACTCTTCGGTCACAAGCCAAGTCTCCAGCCATCTTGGCCACTTTGTACAAAAGTAACTAAAACTTCCCTCAAAAACTTATCTTTAACTTTTTAATACTTTGACTACATTTTATCCTTTTGCTTTTTCCTTTTTAGATGATGAAAACATTTTAATAGTTCTCTCTGCTTTTAGTCTATCCATAATTTACTTGGAGTAAAAGAAAGTGTGTACTTTTGCCAACACTGTTAAAAAAAATTGACAATTTTTAATGCCGTTAACACATATTTCTTACATAACACTTCTAATTCCATTTTGTCTTTTTATCTTAGGCGGGGCTGGTTTCCCTCATCTTACTGCAGACCTTACAGCGAGCCATTGTTAACAAATAGGTAGGTAAATATTACAACATACTGAAATCTACTAGTTATAAGTAGAGTTTTTATAGCTAATTTGTACAAAAACATTGATCATCCTTCCTTTAACAGTCATCTGGGAACACCAGTACGGCGTCTGAGTGCGATGAGTCTCCCAGAGCTGGAGGAGCACGAGCCAGTGTTACTGCCTCCGCCAGACTACAGCGATGATTTGCCATCGAGCCCAGTGGTTCCCTTGACGCCTTCGCCACAGAACTCAGTGAGTGCCAGTGGTTTAAAAAAAAATATTTTACCAGCTAGTTGCTACATTATGAAACATAGTCTCGATAATGAACATGTTCATTTATCCTCCTACAAAGAGAGACAAGCTAAAGTGCAAGAAAATAAATAAATAAAGTCTCCTTAACAGCACGGAGCAGCATTAGATGTTTTACTGCTTTGATCTGTTTGGTTGCTGTGACTTCTTTTCTTGATATGAAGCATTATCTGCCTGGATCCTTATTAGTCGAACAGGGATTTCCTTAGCTTTTCAGAGGCTTAGATGTTTTTTTTGATTCTAGCATTTCCCCTACAGTTTGTGAATCATTGGTTTTAGTGTTCATCTGCCAGAAAAGTTTAGATTTTTCAATTAAAACATTTAATTTCACTTGATTTTTTTTTAGCTTTATTATTAGAATATGTGCTTACAAACAATTTGAAAAACTATAACTGTTATCGAATAGAAAATAAAAGAAGAGATCCCATGGCAGAAAACTGCAACCATTAGATCTGGGTAAAAAGAGTTAGTTTAGATTTCATACACTCTGTATTGATTTTAGATTAATTTACCTTAGGTGATGCCCGAGGTGGCTCAGGTGCTGTACCTATGAGCTTAACAATGATAGTAAAAACCCTGACAAAGAAAGTTTTTCTAACACAAACTGTTGCCAGATATTACTTTATGGGCTTAAAAATGAGGTAAAGAAGCCTTTAATCTAAACATACACTGACTAACCAACATAACCAAGGTTTGAGGTTGGGAATTTGGGTTTGTAATAAACTAACATACTTTAATTTTCATAGATGTTTCAGGCCACTTGTGTATTGTAAGAGTACTGTCAAACTCTGGGTCATCTTTAGTTTAACATTTCAGTCTCTTTGTTAAGTAACAACAAGGCCACTCAGGAAATATGTACAAAGTATTAAAAACAGGCAATAATTATCTTTGACACAAAAAAGCCAAAAGAATTCAGTGTGACCTTTGCTGCAGCTACATCTTGAACTGTCTCAGGCTGACTATCTTGAATTTTTCTAAAGAAACGCCGGGGTAGTTTGTACACAGCTTTGTTCAAAAATTCCCAGCATTCCTCATCAGACTTTGACCTGTCTTTTATTATTATCTAATGTAACAAAATAATGGAATGAATTATTAAATTTAATTATATGCCTGTTGTAGGCATTTCAAGTGGAATGATATGATTAAACCTTGGTCAGTAGCTTTCAATGACTGAAAGTCTTACAATACATGTATGTCATATGCCACAACAAAAAACATGGATGAAGACCTAACATGGAATCATATAATATCATATATGACATAAAGTAGCCCAAACAGTACAAATCCTTTGACATGTCTTGAATGAAAACTGGTGTAATTAATCCATCAGGAAATTAGTGCAGTAAATGTAATATTGTTTGTTCTGAACATGGTGAGTGCAAAAGAAGATTAAAATATATATATATATATATAGAGAGAGAGACTGAAAATGCATGTGTGGTCATTATAACCCTAGCAAATCAATAAAACATAGTGGTCGACACAGCACTGTTGCACTCAGAACATATTTAATGTATCCACAGTAGACATTTTCTTTAAATATTTGCGCTCTGCTTTATCTGAGCAAGTTTTGTAATAGTCTTTTAGGTCAGATAGATACTTGATCCTGTGTTGCTACGGTTGTGCTAATACTAGCCAATAGTAGAGGAGTACTGTGGTGCTGGGCTGCCATGACTAAATGCTGTATGTAACAGGTAACGTGGCACACTTGCTCTAAATATGGTCCTCTTTGTCCTGATAGGCTTTCTTTATTGCTGGGCTTGGCTCACACTCCACACCCACATCACAAAACAGAGGAGATGACTTTAAGTTTGCTTAATCATACCTTATCGAAAACTTTGTGCTGCATAGTCACAGCCTCCACTCCCTTAAAAACAGAGCCAAAAAAAACACACCCCAGTTGGTAAGAGGAAATAGACTATGTTTGATCCAGATGATAATTTCCCAGAAGACTTAATGATTGAATGACACTGGGTTACTTTTGCTTTTCCCATTGCTTTACTATTAATTGTGAATAGAATTGAATGAACAGTGGCAGATTATGAAACAAACCGCAGCTGGCGCAAAATAAAAAAACTGAAAAAAATGCTCCAGGCCGGGGCTGTCACCAGGGAGATCAAAAATCAGAAAGAGCTACAGAGAAAAGGATAAAAGACAGGAGGGTGCGGACAGTTTCATTTGGAGTGTGAGTGTTCTTTATCACCTGATATATGTATAGAATGAACCGGTAGCTCTTAGCCTGGTGGACAAAGCCAGACGTGCTTCTTTTTCTCTCATCATCACCTTTCTTGCTGCTCTGTCTGTACTCAGTGTCCTCTGTATCTGCTGCCTCAGGGTTTTAAATAGACTGCAATATGGGATATCCCTCCCCGCCAGTCGGCATCACAGTGCTTTACATTTCAAACAGTCACTTCTCATCTTACTGCCATAGAAGTCTTAGGTTTGTCATATGCACTTAGCAGTCTCTGTATCAAGATTCAACCAGAATATGCAGGAAACATGTAAACAGCATTAGAACTACAATTCCAGGATTAAAACGCCAAGTATTGACTGTTCTTTTCTAATTGTTTGGGTTTCATTTTCTCTCCCTTTTAAGGAGCTCACAGTAAATGCTGACTTTTGCCCAGAAAAGCCATTAAGCTCTTTGTACTGTTTTCATTTCCTGTATTTGCTTGTTGTATTATAATAATAAACTGATAGAAAAAGATTTATGCTCATTGCAACAAAAATAACAAAGCTTAAAGACTAAGACTTTTACACAGTAGACCTGACTTTAAGAACAGAGCCTCTGAACTTGGAAGTAAATACTCTAATGCCTGTGACAACAGTCCTTGTGCCCCTTGGACCATTTGTTCAGGTGCAAAAAGCTGACTGTGCTCTTAAGGTTTGTTATTATGGCTAGAAGGCAAAGGTGAACCTGGCCTCTACAGCTAAAGGGTCTTATGTTCCCTGAGTGAAACCTTTCAGGTATTTCATTTCTATTCAAACACAGTGAGCTAGGGTGAGGATCCAACATCAACACCTCCCAGTTTCATGAATGGACATGAATATATAATCTGTTAATGCTGAAACACACACATACACACATATGTAATTTTGCAACATCAGAAATGGTTTGAGGAGATTTTCCGCCTCCGTATTATTCTCGGACAAACAGGTCATGTTGATAAGATAATACATACATGCATTTAGGTCAGTGGTGCTCATTTTTGTTAAATATAGAAGGGCTAAAATGCCTAAATAAACATATCAGTTACATACATACTTGCATCATTTTTAAAACTGTAAAATAAAATACCTGGTTTTGATACATATTGGGAGAATATGGCAAAAATATCAGTACACAGTGTATTCTTAAAAACTTAGAAGAATGAAAATAGATTCAAAGCTGTGAAACTGAAACTGTCATTAAAACATATCAAGAGCCAGAGGTGGCAAAAGTACTCACATTCTGTACTTAAGTAGAAGTACAGCTACTTGTGTGAAAAAATAGTCCCATAAAAGTAGAAGTACTGATTCAACTCCTTTACTTCAGTAAAATTAAAAAGTACACATTTTTAATTGTAATAAAGTACAAAAGTAAAAAGTAAAATTGCATTTTTTTGCTATGAATGAAGCAATACTTATTAAATCGGGAAAAATCATAAAAATTTTCATTTTCTAATTCTTCAGTGAATAAAGTGACATGTTATTTACTGTCACATCTGTTTAGTTTGAAAAAGTAACGAGCCTCCTCTGAGAATGTAAGGAGTATAAAATACAGATATTGTGCAAAAATATAGGAAGTAAAAGTCAAAAGTTGCCAGAAAAATAAATACTCAAGTAAAGTACAGATGCCCAAGAAAATCTATTTAAGTACAGTAACACAATACTGACTTGTTTCTTCCCACCTCTGTAAAAAACTACTGAGGAAATGTACACATAATGGCAGCTTTATCCATGTAATGCACAGTGAGGACATCAACTTCAAGTGGGCTTCAAAACTAGGCTATTTTTTTGACTCTTATTGCAAATAAATCAAGATAAATGAGAAGAAATGTTTGCTGAGGTCTGGACATGCTGCTACTGCCTGAAAGACTGAGTACAGGGAATCACTAACACATGTTGATGTTCACTGACATCCTGGCTGTTGACTGCTCCCAATTGGAATAAATTGGTACTGCATATGTCCTTAATATTAGGAACATCATAAAGGCCCTCTGTATTTTATAATAATGGATAATAAGTAATGAAAGCATTACTGATTATTAATCTATTATTCATCACATTCTCTGATACACAAAGTGAGTGCAATCCTAAAGTGCAAATTCCTAACGTCAGTGTTCCGTGACATATTTATCAGCTGCTGTAATACCTCTATCAACTCTCTTTACAGCGTTATGGTATTTAAAAGCAAATATGTACTATAGCACCCCTCGGGGAACATAACTCAGGGGTTTCTGTTAATTTATTGTCCCTATGCTCACTCTGCTCTGTAGGACTGACAAGATTATGGTCCTCAGGTGAGAGAAAAAGAAGAGCGTGTTTGCTACCAGCCTTTCTAGACTGTCTAGATTCCAGACTTGGAGAGGGTTTAGTTTGCAGTGTATGTAAGTGTCAATGCTCCACTGAGCTGATCAGGGCGGAAAAAAGGATGAGGGAGGAGGCGGGGTGGGGTGGGGGAGTACTGTTAATGAGAAATCTTATCAAACCAGTCTGGCAACACTGACTTTCATCACAGCTGGAGGGAGGGTGTGAGGTTGTGGTGAGTGTGGTGAACAGTGGTGGTTTACAGTAATACTGCATTAGATGTGTTTACTAAAACTTCAAGGGTCTTTTCTCTTCTGTTTTCTCACAACAGGTTTCTCTAGTCAATGGAATTGCAAAAGCTCCTTTTCTAGGGTGAGTGACCTAACACGACTAACTCAAACTCACAGATCTCCGCGAGTAAGTCGGGTGTCTCCGTGATACATCAGGAGCATATTTGGGATTGTTCCTAATCTCCTTTTCCTACAGGGGGGGGAATCCATTTGCCACAGTGAAGCTGAGGCCGACTGTCACGAATGACAGATCAGCACCCATCCTCTAAACGGAGCTGGAGGGTTTTCACCGCTCTCATGCCTTCAGGGGAACCACGGAGCACGGGACCCCCCCTGCGACACAATGAATATCATGCCAACCTGACATCTCACCAGCCTGCATGCTAGTCTGTCACAGTACCGGTCTGCTCTCTCTCAAAGGGACCCATTGTTTCTTGGCATAAGTGTGTTTCTTCTGTGCCAGTGTGTGTGTTTTTTTTACATTAGCTACGACAGGGAAAGATTGCATAATCAATACATGAAAACAGGAATTTTGAGACTTTGTTTTGTAGTTCAAAGTACAGATTGAGGTATGTGCCCAGTCAGTGTTTATTTTAAAGTAAAAAAAAAAAAAAAAAGAAAAACTTAAAATGACCTTCTCATTACCATGTTTTGAAGCTTATATCTGGGTTTCTGTGGGTATTAAAAAGCATAAAAAATCATTAAATAGACAATATTTAGGCCTTAAATGGCATTAAAAAGCATTTAATTCAGTGTCCAGAGGCATTAAAAATGAAATACACTTGATGGAAAAAAAAAAACCCAAAAACATTGTTATTCATGATTTATTTTGATTATATAACATTTAATAATTTTAATCGGAAGTATTGTGAGATGATTGACAGGCAGAACCCTTTAACTGACTGTTGTTTGCAGCAGGTGCATGACATCACAACACAGGATGCTTGAATGCAACATGTTGTGGTGAAAGAGCACAAGGAATATTAGAAAATGTTGGAAAATTGGGAAAATGCAAGTTTCAGCAGAAGTGATTGGAGGACCCTGCTGAAAGTAAACCATCATGTGTTTATAAAACTGTATCTGCAGTTGGACATGGGCATTTAATACCACTTTTCTAAAGTGGTATTAAAACGGGCATTAAAAAGCATTAAAATAGATTAACTGATACCTGCAGAAACCCTGTATATAATCCTAACTACTGGTTTAAATGGGTGATTTAGGCATTAAAGGTCTAGTGTGTGTGTGTTTTAGGAGGATATTCTTGCACAAATGGATTAAAATATTAATTTTTATATTTTTATTTGTATATAATCACACAAAAATGAATATCCAACATGTTTCTCAAGTAGCTCCAGATGAACCTCGTCTTCTTTTTTTCCAGTGTATCACATGAGGCACACAGTGTTAAGGTGCATTATTTCCCTCCATGTTTGGGTTAATATCAAATAAACTGAAACACCCAGAACAGACAGAACAATTACTAGCTCTAATAAGAGATTTGCAGCCACTGTATGTTAGGAGAACAGGATTTGAGTTTGCTGCAATCTGTAACATCACCACTAGATTTCACCAAATCTCATTGTAACCCATAAAGACCCAAACATCAACGACTGACCAAAACCATCTACAGATGTAAAATATTAAATAGCTATTGATCCACTAATGCTATCAATACATTTAAGTAATTGGCGTAAAATGCAGTTATTCATCTTTTCATGGTCATCAGATATGACCCATTTGGACGTTCAGAGGATCTGTAGTTACCGTGGAAACACAGTCACCTTCTAAAACATTGATTCACCAGAGGATTCACCATGGAGTTGGATCAATAACAGCATAAAGTTTATTTATATGTAGAACCCTTCTCGGACAAAAGACGATACAAAGTGCTTCACAAAAGAACAATGAAATACAAATAAAAAGCACAGATAAAAAAACAATATAATCACAAAAGGCATAAATTAAAATAACATGATGGTCATAAAACAACCCCTAGTCTACTCATTGTTGGAGATGCTTGGTTTATGTTTAATTAGTGATAAAGTTGCTGAAAAAGTCACTTTTTATGAAGTTTTCCTGTTTTGAAATAATAATGCTCAACTGTAATCTGAACTCATCTACATCATCAGTAAATTAAATGTAGGAACATTTCTGATTTCCACTGAAAAAGTTCACAATAAAGGAAGTAATATTACAATAAATGGTGATAAATCACTTAAGAGTGGATAAATGTAGAGACAAATGAAATACCATAAAAGTAACACTGGATGTTTATGGGTTAAACAATTATCACTAATTATCAAAGTATTTTTGTGCAACTTAAAATTTTCACAAGCTGAATAAATAAATTTAGCTTCATGATTCATATGCACCTTGCCAAGGTTTAGGAGGATGTAAGTCCAGAAATGCAGAATAATATTCCTAACTATGTTTTTATTAGCATATATATGAGAATGAGTATTGTTTCATTCTTATTGCCTTAGAATGAGTCATTTATATCTGCAGAGGGACTAGGTCACGTGTTTCCACAGTAGCTCTAAATACACTTCCACTTATTCATTTTTTTTTCCTGTTGCAATAGTGGGTGGCATCAAGAATTAAGTGTGAGTTTAATATCACATCGACTAAAAAGCCCGGAATGGGTAAAACAAACACCATCTCTGGGGGAGTGTTGGTGGTGGGAAATTCAGCTGTTTCTGACATTCTGGAGCTTCAACACTAGATGTCACTAAATATCTGATTGAACCTTTAAAAATTGCACAAAATTAATAAATGAACAAAAACTTTTATAACTGGTGCATTTGTGAAGGCCTGTTGTGATAAGGAACGCTGTATGTTTTCAGTTTTATCATAATGGCACTGTAATCTATTACAGTCTGTCAAATGGCCTTATGATCTTCACCACCATTGGCTTATATGATGTTATTGACTTTAACTGTGTCCGAGTGTCACACATACATGTCTCAGCTGATATAAATCTAAAAAAAATAGGATAAGTTAGCAGTCTCTGGGTTGTTTGTGTCACCGTATGTGTGGTGACACCTGCATTATGAGGAGATACAGACGGTAATGACACTGATGTAACACTGATGAAACAGACCAGCACACAGGCTGTCTTCCTGACTTGCCAAAAATATTATTATTCCTATTTTTCTCAATATTGTTTTGTCATTTTTTTTTTTTTTTTTTTAAGACGCATTGTAATGTACAGAGTTGTGAGAATGAAGGGAGTGACGTGTTGGGAGAAGGGTTTGTGATTTGAGTGAAGGCAAACTGTTGAAAATGAGAAGATTATTTATATACAGTAAGTTTATATGACATATTTAATAAAACATATACACAGAAGTCTAATCTGTGTAAAGTGCCCACAGCGCTCAGTCTGACCACATTCCTCACTGATTTCGGTTTGACTGCTGTATTTTACATGGGTAAAATGACCTTTTGATGAAGGGAATATTTTCACTCCTGGTTTCACTGTTTAGTGCTGATTATGTGTACAGTGCAAAATTCAAATGTACCCTGCTGGTAAACATCCTATTGTATGTGTAAAGTGGGTCATTATTTGAAAAAAAAAAAAAAAGTTAAAGTATTAAATATTTTGTGAGGAGAATACTTTTTTGACATGTGTTTGCTTAACAGAATTTAAGTGTATGATGACCAAACTGACCGATGAAATGCTTTCTTCATCCTTATGGACCCACTGATGTGTATTTGTCAGACCATCACAGGGACATAGTTAGTGCCACATGCTTCTTCCAGAGCACATGTTACCAATGTGTTTACCGGTGTAGTCTTCTTTTTCTCAATAAAACACATTAAAGAAAAAAAAAAAATCTGCACGGTCTGTCACTTGTTTCACTCATGAAATTTTGATGAGAATCTTATAAATATGTGTAATTTATTCCCATCTTGACAGCTTCTATGGTATTTGCAAACACCAAAATTTACACTGATACAAAAGCAAATATGTGTGTTAAAATTTTACAGATAGTGTCAAATAGAGTGTTTGTGCATTAACACTACATTGCTATAAATAAAAATAAAATAACATTGTCTGTGTAATCTTTGATGACTAAAAGTTGTCAAATCAGAATGTTTTTAATTTTGATGTTAAAGCTAAGCTGGAACCTTGTGTCTGTTCACATGTATCATGATGGAGCCATGCCAGGATCGAGACAAATAATATTAAGCTTTTCATAACAAGTCTCCACTAAACCATCAGAAGCCTAGCTCCAAAGATGTTGCTGAAGGGCCATGTGATATTATTGACAATCAGCACAGATTTATTTCATATTCTAGATCAGGGGTGTCAAACTCATTTTAGTTCAGGGACCACTTTCAGCCCAATTTGATGTCAAGTGGGCCGGTAAAATAATAGCATTATACCCTGCATATGACAACTTTTTGTCTTTTTCTAGTGCATTAAAACAAATATTAACATTTACAAACTATCCGTTCACACAAAAAAGATGTGAATAACCTAAAACAAAATGAGATTTTGTAAATAAAAAAATACTTACATAAAAGTACAATTTTATCAATATTATGCTTCAGCTTATTGTTTATACATGTGTATTACATACAATGTTACACAAACATTTGGAAACAGGTGAAATATTGTTAAAATTGAACATAATTTTCTTTAGACATTTCTTGTTTTTCACATTCTACTGTTAAACGATAGTTGGTAAATGTATATATTAATATTAATAATTTTTGCATTTCACTATTTCATCCCGTGGGCCACATTGGACCCTTTGGCTGGCTGGTTTTTGCCCCGGGCTATATGTTTGACATCTGTGTTATAGATAGATAGATAGATAGATAGATAGATAGATAGATAGATAGATAGATAGATAGATAGATAGATAGATA
>JAPTGZ010000012.1:6463607-6474438 GCA_029814645.1 Fowleria isostigma
ACTTGAATGTATGGATACTGACAAATATACCTGATATAAAAGTATAAAGTAGACACAAAAGGAGGAAAAAAAGTCCTGAATGGGGAAAAAAAATGCATTGAAAATTGTTATAATTGTAATAATCACAATAATCATTAATATCGTGATAATTGTTGATTAATCGAATCGTAGCACCCTGAATTGTAATCGAATCGAATCGTGAGGTGCCTTAGATGGCACACCCCTAGTATCAGATATCATTTACTGATGACAGATATTGATTTGTCTGTTCTCCTCAGCGTTGGCCCAGTCGGTCCAGTCTATGAGCCTGTCTGTAACCCCAGCCCAGACAGCAGCCTGGCGGAAACAAATCTTTGAGCAGCTCAGTGAGAGGACGAAAAGAGAGATGGATAATTTCAGACATTATGAACAAGCCATAGAACAGGTGATTGAAATACAGTACAATACAGTTTGTGAATCAAAACACGATCTTTGTTTTTATCTTTTGCTGAGCTCTGTTTATCTTGTTTTTATTCTCTGTCTCTTCTTTCCACACATCACTCCTCCGTATTCCAGTCTGTGTGGGTGAAGAAAGGAACCATGCAGTGGTGGAGAGACTGGAAGCCTCACAAGTGGATCGATGTTCATTTTGCCTTGGAGCAATTCTCAGGACCAGAGGGCAACAAGGATGGCATCCTTTTCATTTATTACAACTTTTATGAAGAAAAAAAGGTGAGGAGTATTGTTTGTGTTGTCTGCATTTCCACTTTTGTCACTGCATTTTTGTGTGTTTTTCTTTCATTCAGTCAAAAATACAGCCCTAAAAAAAATTGAGGCCACTGCAATTTTCTGGGAAATCGGCATGTGTCTATGTATGACAGCCATTCCATTCCTGTGTCTGTTGAATTCCAGCACAAACACAGGAACAAGCAACACATAGGCCCAAGACACTAGCTGGGTGGCAAAAACTGGTATTATTAGTACCACAGAAGTAACTGGAATCAAAAAATAACTATTGAAAACTACTGGACTTCTGCTTTGACAGTTTTCCCAAACTCTGAGAACTGGTTTTTCTATCAGGACAATGCTCCTGGCCTCAGCTAGGTCCATAAAGGTGTGGATGATGGACCACCAGACGAAGACCCTGTCATGGCCAGACCAATCTCCAGATCTGAGCCCTCTTTGAAAACATCTGGAATAGAATCAAGAGGAAGATGGATGGACATAAGATATCCAACATGGATGAGTGTCATGAATTTCTGCATAAAGTCATTCAACAGCAATGGTGGAGAGCCAAGACATATGAAAGCTTTCATTGAAAATCAGGGTTATTCCACCAAATACTGATTTATCAACTTTTACCAAGGTATAACATTAGTATTGGGTTGTTTAGAAATGAATATGAGCTTATTTTCTTTGCATTATTTGAGGCCTGAAAACACAGCATATTTTGACAGTGTGTCATGTTCTGCAAATACATGCTCTAAATAACAATATTTTTACTTGGAAATTGGGAGAAATGTTGTTGGTAGTTGAGAGAATAAAACAAAAAAAATGTTCATTTTACTCAAACACAGACCTATAAATAATAGAAATAAGAGAAAGTCATTATTTTGCAGTGGTCTCTTATTTTTTTCCAGAGCTGTATTTTAAGAAATAGTTGTAATACACTGTTTCTACTTGAACTCATTACTACTTGATGCCTCTTTTTTTGTTTTTAAATTTCTATTTTTTGCTCTTTTTCGCCACCTGCTGTCAATCTCCAGTACCTGCATGCCTTTATCAACGAGGTCACCATCCTGGTTCCTGTGCTCAATGACTCCAAACACACCTTTGCCATCTACACTCCAGAGCGAACCAAACAGAGGTGGCCAATCAGATTAGCAGCAGCTACGGAGCTGGAGATGCACGACTGGGTAAAAACAGATCTGTTAGGAAGCTTTTTTAGCATTTCATACATCAGAGAACACAATCCATCATACGCGCTGGGAGTTAAACTCAATTTTAGATGCTCAGCGAAAGAAACTAAAATCATCTCTCATCAACTAGAGTATCTCTAAATGCATCTGCGTTTCTATTTCTTCAGCTGGCATTGCTGAGTGTGTCGTGCTGTGACTCCAGGGGAATCCATGGACCTCCCTCCAAGCAGGCCATCTGGACCACCACCTGCAAAGGCGACATCTTTGTCAGCGAGCCCTCTCCTGCACTGGAGGCCATGCCTTACCCCACACCATGTGACCAAATGTAAGAATAAACTGTACATTTCTGGCTGTATCTCAGTAATGTGTTGATTTTTCACCTCTGTATTCAGATGGTGTTACACTGTGTGCTGCCCTAATTCATTCAGTACATATTAATTTCTCCGCTCAGGTTCTGGCGACAGGTTGGAGGTCACCTGCGTGTGGTGGAGTGCAACAGTGTTGGCATTGTGTGGGGGATTGGCTACGACCACACTGCCTGGGCCTACACAGGGGGCTATGGAGGGGGCTTCTTTCAGGGACTGGCCAGCAGTACAGATAACATTTACACACAAACTGATGTCAAGAGCGTCTACATCTATGAGAACCAGCGGTGGAACCCCGTCACTGGCTACACCAACAGGTACAACCCTGAGAGAGGAGTCAATACTTAATCTAGATAAGAGGTTTTAGTTTTGTATAATTTACTGCATTGACTGGAACTCATAGATTTATGTTTAGTCATGTCTGCAAAGGCACTACAGAATGTTAATTCTCCACGGTATTGAAAAAAGAGCATATTTGAATATTTCATGCTATTGCAATAGCAGTGTCCTGATATTACATTTAAATTTTTACATCTTGGGAAGTTAAAACCACGATGGTAGCAGACAGATTATTCTAAGATGACCTACCCCACAGTTTAGTGGCTTTTTAAAGCTACAATGTGTAACATTCAGAAAGTCCTTGTTACTCGGTGTTGTTTGGACTACATTTCTAAGCTAATACTAGCTCATGCTGCACATTATGATGCATTAGAGAAGTTGAATCAAGGCACTGAATTACACGGATGACAGCATCAACATCCAATCTATGATCTGTACAAACACAGATTGTCATTGTGTATACTATTTAGGGAACTAGGGTAGTTGGGAAGACCTCATTTTTGTTCACCCGTCGAGAAGCCATGAGCTATTTTGAAGATACTGTGTCCAGTGTGGTCTTTATTAGCAATTTCTTCAAACATCTCTGATGAAACTACTGGTCAGATTAATTTCAAATTTTTCATGTAGCTTCCTTGGGACAGTGTCTCCAAACTCTGTTCACAGTTTTAAGAAATTTAGATTTTTATATATTTTATGAATTTCTTTAAATAATAAAATTGGCCCTTAGTTATATTGGGTCATATTTTGATAGCTTATGACATGTTGGTTAGAGACATAGTTACGATTGAACACTGATAAGAAGTCATATGGACTTTCATTTAAAGCTGTGGATTACTTTCGTCACTGATTTTTTTATATATATATTTTTTTTTTCATCAAATGTGTAAAACCTGAGTCATAGCCTAAGTATCACAAATTCATGTCTTTCCATGACTACACACCCAAATCTCTTCCCTCATGATGAACACTTTCAAAGTGTACTCCACCACAAACACTCCATGTGTTTACATACCAAGCTGGTAGGTCAATCAGGCATTTTTGGAAATTTGTCATGGTGTCCATTGTGGGAAGCGGAGCTCCACGCAGCCACAGTAGCAGCAACAACAAATGTCGATCAAGCGAAAGCCAGCAGGTTCTCTCTGCGTGGAACTCCACTTCCCACAATGTACGCTGCAACAAATTTTTTAAAATGCCTGATTGACCTATCGACTTGGTTTGTAAACACATGGATTGTTTGTTATGGAGTAAATTTCAAAATTGTTCACCATGAGGGAAGAAGTAAGGTGCATAATTATGATAAAACTTATGGATTCGTGATACTTAAGCAATGACTCAGGATTTTACAGATTTGATGAAAAATTAGTGATGAAAGTCATCCACAGCTTTAATGTGTTGAGTTCTCCTCCAGTGAAAGTACCACCCACTATGTTACTGGCCACATTCAGTGGCCAGTAACATAGTGGGTGTGAAGTTCAATGCTCTTACTAAGTATTTCAACCAGCAGGTGTTCAACAAAGCCATAAAAATCAAGATCCAAGTCATCCTCTGGATGCAGAATACATGTTGTTGCCATCTGGCTTACAATTAAAAAATCCCACTGTTTTAAAATGTACAAAAATTCTTTTATACCTCTGTCTATCCAAGCACTGAATGCAAACATCAGAAGACAACTCGCCCATTTGGTGACAACCCCCCACCCCCTCGTTCTATTACCTCTTTTTATAACTTTCTTATATTTTTTGAAACTGTACCTTGATTTAAAATGACTCGATTTTTAGTGCACTGCCAATATATACATTTATTTCATACCTATTTATTATGCCTCTTGTGCAGATCTGCTTGTCTGTATTGTGTTGTTGTGTTGTATTTGTGTAGTCCTGCTGCAAACAAATTGCCCATTTGGGACAAAGAATAAAACCGACCTGAACTGCACTTCTGTTGGGAGATTGATCTCTGGCATCAAGACCACAGCACTCTAACATCGCAGCCTGACAACCTCCAAATTCAATTTGTTATTGGTTGTTGATAGAACATGCCAGTGAGGTACAAGGACATTGTTCCTAATTCTTAAGGATTACAACCTGTCTGAACCTTGGAAGTCAAACACCTATTAATAAGTACTAGTGTTACATGCTGTACCTTCAAATGTCAATGTTTTTTCAGTGACAATGACATCACTGGACAAATGTTTTACAATTACCTGTTAGTATATTTATTTCAAGTGGTCTAAGGTGTACATTTTCATTGTAGATCACTAATTACAGGTTTTTCATAGAGTTTTTGTAGAGTTAGAGGGTTAAACATTCTAAGTGCTCCACTCCCTACCATTACTCAAACAAGTGTCACATTGTTTGTCTTTATAATTAATATTTTGATTTTGACTAAGGGGAGGGAGCTCCAGAAGGCCGGGTTTTTTTTGGGGGGGGTTTGTTTTGTTTTTTTCAGAAATGTTTACATTGATTCTCATCTCCTGTAGCTTTAAAACCCAGAGCTGCATACTTTGTCAACACGTTTTCTCTAAACAAACACTTACAGTAACTGTGTAATAAACTAATGCAAACATTAGAAATGTGGTTAAAGGACATGTTTGTCTCTGAACTAACTCGACTGTTTGTTTTGTTCTAGAGGTCTGCCCACAGACCGCTACATGTGGAGTGATGCATCAGGACTACACGAGTGCACAAAAACAAATACCAAACCCCCCTCGCCTCAGTGGACATGGGTATGCACAGCGACACACCACAGCCCTGTTGGAATCTAAATCTCATCATGTATTTTATATTTTGTGAAGTGTAAAAGGACAGCGTGTAGTGTCTCAGTGTCCATATGTGCTGCTTCAGGTATCGGACTGGGTCGTCGACTACAGCGTCTCAGGAGGGACAGACAGAGAAGGCTGGCAATATGCAGCTGATTTTCCAGCGTAGGTTTCGTGCTCTATTCTTGAAAGACACCTGTGAATTTCTGTAATGGAAACTCTGCTGACCTCACAGTGATTCCCCTGACTTATTTCTGATTTTCTTCCTTCCTCTCTTCAAATTGTGCATACAGGTCATACCATGGCCATAAAACGATGAAGGACTTTGTGCGTCGCAGGCGATGGGCCAGGTACAATAAAAATAAACTTTTGGCTTAGTATCTGCACTGTTTGTTCAGCAGGTACACGCTGAGCACCCTTTAGACTTGACAGTTTCAGTGTGTGTGGAGCGTGGAAAAATGCTGCACAAGATTGAACAAATCATAGACAGCAGAACTGAATGGGATTAATGTGGATTCAGTAACTGAATTTTTAGTAATTGAATTCTGGACCAGAAATGACATGAGATAAGGTTTATTTGTCACTGTACATAGGATACAACAAAATTTCATTTGGTATCACACAGGTTGGATCAGTAATGTAAAAAGCAGGAAAAATTAGATTAAAAAAGTAACTAAAATTTGATAAAATGGAAAGCGGTTGTTAGATCATCAGTATGATACTATATAGTAAGTGTATGGGAGGGTGCAGAGGTAAACAGTAAAGGTCAGGGGTATTAATGGGATGCAGGTCAGACATGTCATTAAGTAGAGTGAGAATGCTAGGATGTCATCAGTTCAGTGAGTTCAAAGCTTGTGGGAAGAACCTGTTTCTGTGTGTAGGTTCTGGCGTGGGGGGGGTGCAATGGTTCACTGAGTGGTATTAACAGCTGGAGAACCAGATAAGGCTGTGAGAACATTCTCGATGGTGCTAAGTATTAAATGAGTATTATCAAGGGGAGGATTAATACACACACTTGTTAATACAACATTGGTTCTAACAGGCTTTTTTTTTGCATGAAAGGGTATTCAGACAAGAATCTGTTTCATACAGTAATCATAGTTTTTGAGCTATATACTAATAATATAACATATTATTAACACAACAAATCTTGTGATAAACCACAAAAATGTGTTTATATCATTAAATCTGAATAAAAACTTGATCTTCTAATCAGAAGTATACATAAAACTTCAGAAAAAGTTAAAAACCAATGACGATATCATGTTAATAAACAAAGACAGTCCAGTGTCCATCATATCGTACAGACAGGGATGGCTCTGACTCTACAGGTCAGAATGATGAGGATCATATTTACCAACAGTAGTGAAGAGCAGAAATAAGTGTGTTCTCCTGTCGTACAGGAAGTGCAAACTGACGACAACAGGACCCTGGCAAGAGATCCCACCCATTCCACTGAGTGACGTGACCATCCTCCCCTGTGCTGCTCAGAGCAGCATGGAGGTGGTCCCTCTGTGGGCGATCAGCAACAAGGGAGATGTGCTGTGTCGACTGGGAGTCACTACACTGATGCCTGCTGTGAGTCACACCTACAGGACACACACAAGATCCCTGTGGTTTCACACCTTCTGAACCACTCAGAACTTCTTTTGCCTTCCAGACCCCATCAGAAATGCAGAGTACAGTTACTCCCATTGACACTGTAGAAGCTGATTCGTGACTAACATCTTTGAATCTGACTGGATCCATGTGTAGAAGTTGAAGTCTTATTTTGCTCATTTGCTTTTGCCACTCTACAGGCTTGACAGACTTGATATAAAAACAGGGAAGAGGGACCACTTTTACAAGGATAGATCTAACTAAAAGTCAAACGTCAGATAAGTAGATAAATAGACCTGTTAGATACATTGTTATTTTTTCACTCTCTTAAGTTGGATTAATGTGATTTGACTTATCCGCAAATAATTTTGTTTTCATTTATGCATTTATTTATTTATTTATACAGGGACAATGCACAATATACACTGGTCTTAAACCGGAAAGATGCATTGTACCAGATTATAGCACTAGTGCTAATTTCCACCTAGCTGGTGTTATCTTTAATAAAAAGCAGACATTGATAAAAACTAGAAGCAACGTTGATAAAAATGAAGATATTTTTCAAACTATAAACAGGGATAATTGTGCCACTGCTTCAAAGCTTTCAGCTCAGTTCGTAACAGCAGGAGGCCTTACCTCTTAGGCTTAAAATGTCAGATTTATTTATTTTTTTTACTGTCAAACTTGTCAAAAAACTGTTGAAAATACCTTTATTAGACCAGGCCAAAGTTTTACTGAATGGAAACTCACATCTTTTTGGACATTTTTTTTTTTTTTTTTTTAAGTCCAAGTCCTGGCTCTAGTACTCTGTCAAATAAAACCTTCAAAAAGGAGCTAAGCTGCCTGACATCTTTATGTTTCTGTTAGGGAACCTCGTGGCTCCATGTGGGAACTGACCAGCCTTTCAAATCCATCTCCATTGGAGCTGCCAGACAGGTCTGGGCCATTGCCAGGGATGGTTCTGCTTTCTACAGGGGGTCTGTTTCAGAAGAGAACCCAGCAGGTACATGGAGAAAATAACTCAAAATATTGTTTGTGAAACCACGATGGATAAAGAAAAACCAGGATTCAATATATTTGACATGCAAGTGTGTATAGATTTGACAGAAAAGTCCCACTGTCATGATGCTGATGTTTTGTCTCCCTCTGCAGGAGACAGTTGGTACCACATCCCTTCTCCATCTAAACAAAAGCTGAAGCAGGTGTCTGTCGGGAGAACGTCAGTCTACACTGTCGATGAAAATGGTAAAAAATGACTCAACATGTGCTTTTTGTTCTGACATACACATTATATACCTTGCAGCAGATGCATTACACACCCTGACATGAACATTTGGATGCTTTAGAGACTTCATATCCCTGTCATCCATCCAGGTAACCTGTGGTATCGTCAGGGTGTAGCCCCTAGCTACCCTCAGGGCTCCTCCTGGGAACACATCTCCAACAATGTGCGCAAAGTGTCTGTCGGGCCTCTGGACCAGGTAGGAACCAGCATGTCAGCACTGCAGCATCTGTGTCCCATCTGGTTTTAAACTACATTATAGAGAGACCTCTTTTCAGTCTATTCTTTACAGTCCACTGGGCGCTTAAAACTCTTTTAAAGATGCATCTATTTGTACTGGCTCTTAATACAAGTGTGTGACTCTTATCTGTTTTATCTTGTGGTTGTGTTTTTAGTTGCTACTTATTTTATTACTGTGTATCTGTTTTGGGGTTTTTTTTATCAGTTTTTAGTATATCTTGTATTTATTCTTATTTTAGAATTTTTTATATATGTTATTTTTGATTCTGCAGATTTGTACAGCACTTTGTTTAAATGTGCTATATAAATAAACTTGACCTTGACCTTTCTTGCTGCAGGGATGAATAGATTCTGGGAATAATTATTTTTGTTAGTTTTACCATTGAGAACATTAAAAAAAAACCTTCAGTCAGACTTTCTCCTTTCACCTCAGTAGTTTTAATTTTTTTCTCAAAGTAAGTTCTTAACTCTAAATATCTATAAAAGTCAAAATGTCTGTTTTAACATATTAAAAATACACTTTAATGTGAATTTAACAAAATTAACATCAAATGATTATTACTCATTAGAGGAAAGAGGATGTAGTTACAGGTATTGATTACATTGTATGACATTGCTGTGTCATTGAACGCTGGTCTTCTGTGGGTGCAGGTGTGGATCATAGCAGATAAGGTGCAGGGCAGCCACAGTCTGAGCTGTGGGACAGTTTGCCATCGACTCGGAGTTCAACCTGTGCAACCCAAAGGACAGTCATGGGATTATGGCATTGGGGTAAGGCCGCAAAGACGCTGCAATGCAACTATGGATAAAAAAAATATGAACCTTTTTGTGACACTACATAAGCATTATGTGGCAAAAAAAGATGCCACAGTGAATGTCTCCTGCAATCAAAACCAAAGGTAGTGCAGTCAAATTTTGCATGTGTGACTTTTTTTTTTGGCCAGACAGTATATTTGCTATTGCACCATGCACAAACTGGAATAATGTAAACATATACAATGTCTTAGTCAAAAAACATCTCAATTCAGAATATCTAAAGGGAGTCTTCTGTTTACATGACACCTATCTGATTCAGAATATTGTTTTTACCAGTTCTAACATTTAAAGTGGCCACAACAGAGGAGGACGTAGACAAAGTGACGCAATCTACAACTGCCACTAGATGTTACTAAATGTTGCACTTGTTGAATCTCCAGTAAAAACTATGAAACCCTGTGCGTCCTCTGTCCCTGCTTCTGTCCTTTAGGGTGGATGGGACCATATCACAGTGAGAGGGAACTCCATGGAGCCGCCCCGCATCCGTCTTCCATCTCTGACAGACCCAGTCCCAGCCCTTCAAAGCTCCGTGTCTGTCAGGAACACAGAGGTCAATGGCAACACGGTGGGATGTTAAACACACGGCGGGTCAGACATACTTTGTGTTGTTTTTCTATGTGCAGTGTATCAGTAGAGACACACATGAATCCATCGTCCACAGTAAACCTGTCCAGATCCTCCTTTTAAAATCAGTGTGAATTTAACTCCAGAAAACAGTCTTAAGATTTCAAATCTCAACTAAATGGAGATTAAAAACACAATCACAGTGATGTCTGATGTTACATCCCCATTTAAATGTCTATAGGGAGAAAAAAAAAAACAACCACTAGTCTTATGTGAGTGTTGTCCATTTCTTGAAGCTTTTATCTCCACAGTGTTTTTTTTTTTTCCTGTTGCTCTTTGTGTGTTTTTTGTGATTTTTGAGATCACATCTTTTTGTTTTTTTATTTATTCATCACAGTGTGATGTCTCTGCTGATTTGTGTGGTATCTTTATTTACAGGACCACATATGAGTGATGGTGGAAAGGTATAAAGTTAGATTATTTTCTTTATTTTTTCAATCAAAACTTCATTGTTCACGCTCCAAAAAATTGCTTTAACAACAAAAAAAATTTCAATCAGTAAAACTTCACTTTGATCAAAATCCCTTTTCAGTGAAAGAGGGAAAAAAAAGTGTTTGAATGCAAAAAAAATATTTGAGACTCATATTTTTTTACATTCAAACACTTTTTTTTCCTCTTTCATTGAAAAGGGTTTTTTTTTTGTATTTTTTATTTATTTTTTTTAAGTTTTTTGGGATTGAATAATAAAGATACATAATATGGCACAATACAATAAAGATGGCTTCAATCAAAAAAAAATATTTTAATCAAAAGAAAACTCTTTCAATCAAAGAAAAAGTATTCAAATGTAATTTTTTGGTTCTCAATTTTTTTTCTTCATTCAAACACTTTTTTTCTTTGATTGAAAAGGTTGTTTTGATTGGAGGGAAGCTTTTTTTTTTTTTTGTAAAAATTTTTGTTTTTTATTTTTTTT
>JAPTGZ010000012.1:6954780-6970179 GCA_029814645.1 Fowleria isostigma
CATATAAGTTTAAGTAGTGAAACTGGGGATGGGAGTAAATAAGTTTTACTTCTTCTCACTCCCTTTCGGGCTACCAGAGTTGTATTTTAATAGTGAATTGCCATATATATACATGTATTATGTATATTGTGTACATATAATGTTTACAACCAATCTATGCATATGTCTATATTTCTCTGCATATTGTTTGTGTCAATTCTCTATGTATGGTGTTTGCTACAAATTCTCTTTTGTATCTCTGTGTACATATGATAAAATGTTTATAATTAGTATTGTACATAGCAATGCACAAGCGCAAATGAAATTATTTTATTGACAGAATGGAGAAAAGAGTCGTAACCCTGGAGAATTTGAGTGTCCTCCTGGTTGGATGTGGGAGGACGAGTGGACGGTAGATGACAACAGAGCTGTCGATGATCAGGGTGTGGACATTCTCTTCACATCTACACACAAGCACATTTCCAGCTTTAGAGTAATTTGTTATCATGCTTAGTTTTTGCAGTGGTTGTTTTCCAAAACTCTGATTCACTCCAAATTTCTTGCGAGATAACACATGAATTTCATTATAAAACAATAAACTTGGTGATGTGTGATCTGTATTTTCCTCTGAAGACATAGAAAATGACTTTGTGCTCATGTATTTGTATTTTCTTTAAGGGTGGGAGTATGGAGTGACCATTCCGCCTGATGACAAGCCTCGGTCCTGGGTCTCTGCAGAGAAGGTTTACCATGTCCACCGGAGGAGACGACTGGTTCGACCCCGGAAGAGGGCTGCTGTTCCAGCAGGATCGGCTGCAGAGGTACTGTAGAAGCTCGGTTATTTTTATTGGCCTGGCCAGCCATTCTGTTTCCTCAGTGTATTCAACACTGAGCAAACAGTCTGGAACTGCTCTACTGTGGATTATTCAGTCTATTTTTTACCGGGCCAATCACAAGTCTTGAGGATGGGTGTTTCTCGATGCGTCACATGCTTCGACTTCTTTTTGTCGCAAGTCAAAGTCAGTTCCAAGTTCACAAATCTTTTTTCAAATGTTGTCGGTTGTTTAATTCAAAAATAAGGCTTGGATTCCAGATTACACCCTGTATTAAGTTTCTCTGGCAAAAGCATCACATAGGTGTTATCCGTGATTGGTTTACTCAGCGCCTGTTAGTCCCGCCTTTATATTTGGATTCAAACCCTCTGATTCCAGACCATTTTCTCAGTGTTGAATACACAGGATGGCTAGCCAGGCTATGTTTATATAATCATCACTTATATGAAACTGTTTAAAGTTTTTGAAAATAGTTTAATTAAATGTCATTTTAATAAACACAACTCTGATTATAAAGAAATTCTTACTGAGTCATTTTGTATTACTGATGAGTCCATCTGCTTTTTATAAATTCTCAAATCAATGTTTACGGCTTGTTGATTCACAGAGGCGGGACCAAGGTGATCCAGAGGGCTGGGAATTCTCTTCTCTGATTGGATGGAAGTTTCACCAAAAGGAGCGTTCATCTGACACGTTTCGTCGAAGGCGCTGGAGACGAAAGATGGCACCAGAGGACCGCCTGGGTGCATCTGCTATCTTCCAACTGGAGGGGGCACTTGTGAGTTATGGATGTCAAAGTCATGATTTGACTGAAACTGATTTCGGTTTCACAAGGACTGAAGGCAGTCTTCAGAAAAAAGGTTATGCAACGCAGGAAGTATTGGAAAAATACTTATAGACTAATTAAAAAAGCTGAAAGGATTTAAAACCATGTACATGATCTATACCAGAGGTGACAAAAATACAAATTTTATTTACTCAAATAGAAATGTACAAGTAGAACTCTGAAATTGACTGTAATAATATAAGCCTTTAAAGAACATTTTATTTTAGTGGAACGCTAACTGAACATTACATATCGACAGTGCAATACTTAGTATTATATTTATCCTATAAAATTGTTATTGTCAGTTTTGTCTTTTGAAATCTTTTTCAGTTTTGTTGCATCTTTTTTACATAATTTTTTGTTTGATCTCATCTACAGTGCTTAGCATAAATGAGTACACTCCCTTTGAAAAGTAAGATTTTAATCAATATCTCAATGAACATAGGCACAGTTTCAAAAATGTGGACAAAACTGAGTTTTATAGAACATTTCTTAACTTAGAACATGATATGTTGTGTAGTGTCTCATAGAAAATGTTGATTCTCAAAGAAAACTAAAGGTTTTGCAACAAATCTGTTGGGGTTTACTCATTTATGCTGAGCACTGTATAATGTTTTGTCTTTAATGTGTTTTTACTTTGATATGCAATGGTGTATACACCAACACATCACTGTTTTTGTGTTGGTTAAAGTATGTCTTGATAATATGAAGGTGCACAGTGACATAAATTAAAGCAATGCCTCTATTTTTGAAAATGTAATTTTATAGAAAGTACAGATATTTCTGTTAAAATGTGAGTGAAAATGCAAACTCGTCAGAAAAAATAGTTCCTCTAGTAGAGTTTTCTGTTATCTCTACTGTTACTGTCCCATCCCTAATCCTTTGACAAGGACAGCAAAATCTCAATCATGCATATCTAAATGCAAGAACCGGATCCAACATCACTGAGTCACTGACGACAAATACTTGTTTATGTATTAAACTCCTCTACAAAGCAGTGGTGTGTTTTAATTTGCCAGTGCATGACACAATGGCATGTCAAAGCTCTAAGGTGTTTGGTTGTTTCACTCCTCAGGGTATCGATACTGATGAGAAAGAGAAGGGTTCCAAAGAAGACGCCACCAAACTGTTTGGTGCTAATACGCCCACAGTGTCCTGCTCCTTCGACAGTGAGTGAATAGTCACACACGCATATGAGTAATGATAATACACACACAACATGTCTTTAGCTTTCATTTGTATTTCTTTTTTCTCTCTATAGCATCATACATGTACCATCTTCGTGTCTATATTTATCAAGCAAGAAACTTGGCATCAATGGACAAAGATAGTTTTTCTGGTAAGAGCCAACTCTGAATAGATGACGTGCATAATTCAGATCACTCCATAAATATTAAGAGGTTGAAATAATTGCCAGGGAGTGGGACCTTTCTGTGTGGAGTTTGCATGTTCTTCCCATGTCTGCGTAGGTTATCTCTGGGTACTCCAGCTTCCTTCCACCATCCAAAGATATGACCTGATAGGTTGATTGGTTAATCTAAAATTGCCCATAGGTGTGAATGTGAGAGTGATTGTTTGTCTCTATATGTCAGCCCTGTGATAAACTGATGACTCATCCAGGGTGTACCTCGCCTCCACCCTTAGGATGCTGGGATAGGCTCCAGTGACCCTAGTGAGGATAAAGCGGGTTCCAAAAATGAATGAATGAATAATTGCCACTGTAACAACTTGGAAACAAGATGAAAATGAACTCCTCCTGCATTTACTTCACAGATCCATATGCACACGTCTCCTTCTTGCATGTCAGTAAGACGACAGAGAAACTGCAAGCCACACTGAACCCCACCTGGGACCAAACTCTAATTTTCAACGATGTCCAGATTTATGGAGATCCCCAAAGCATTGCTAGCCGCCCCCCTGATGTTGTGATGGAGTTCTATGATCATGACCAAGTGGTAGGTTGCGATTGATTTTTCAGATTTTCCAGCTTTTTTTTTTTTTTTTTAATATTTTACCCACTCAATGGCTGTCCTTAATGATCTCCTCAACATTGTATAAAAAATGTAAATATAATTGTCATTTTTCCAGGGGAAAGATGAAATGCTGGGCCGTAGTGTTTGTCACCCAATTGTGAAGTTAAATCCAGGAATGGAGTATACACCCAGACTGCTGTGGCATCCCATCATCCAGAAGGGCCAGAGGGCAGGGGAGGCACTGGTGGCTGCTGAGCTCATCCTTAAAGACAAGGTATGGACTGAAAGCGATGGGAAAGAAATAACTTCATAGGACTGTTGAACATGACTGTCACCTGTGGTTGCACAGAAACCTGCACCAGAAAATTTAAAAAAATCATACTTTATTTTCATTCATCCAACTGCCTCACTTTTCTACATCATCCTGTGCAGTTCTAAACATAAACTTCCAGATGCTCACCTATGTCTGTGTCTGCAGTCAGGTGAGACAGATCTTCCTCTAGTTCCCCCAAAGAGAGCAGAGAACCTCTACATGGTTCCTCAGGGCATCCGGCCTGTGGTGCAGCTCACAGCTGTGGAGGTAATGCACAATTTCAGTTTATACCTAAATATAATCATGCATGTGGTACACGGTGTGCCTTAATCTTTTTCTGTATTTGTCAGATTCTTGCCTGGGGTCTGAGGAACATGAAGCCTTTCCAGCTGGCCTCGGTGGCCTCACCCAGCCTGGTGGTGGAGTGCGGTGGACAGCGAGTAGAGTCAGGTGTCATCAAGAATATGAAGAAGAGCCCCAACTTCCCCAGCTCAGTGCTCTTCATCAAAGTGGTAATAACATCATTACACAAGCTATTGAACAGCATCAGAGATCATATTATTGAATATCTACATAAAGCCTTTAACGAGGTATGAAAACACCCTCGGATTTCTTGTAAGATATAAAGTTAACAAGCATGAAAGTATCTAAAAAGGACTTTTCCCATTATATATTTTGTTGCTTTATGTAGTTTAATTACACTAGACTGTTTCAAATGAATGTGTCAATGGCATTAGTAAAATTTTTATTTCTTATTTGTTTTTTTATAAAATATGACCTGATATGAGTTCATTCTACTTTTAATTGTCTCTATTCATTGATTCAATATTCATATTTTCTTGTTTTGATTTAGAGACATCTAGTGGCAGAAATTGCATACTATGTGTTTAATGTACCGTTTCCTCCTTTTTAGTGATAAAACATATTACAAAGTGAAATTTCTTTGCAGAGAATGTTTTGTAGACTTGTGTACATAATTGTGGTTTGTTCTGGATTTTCTCTACACCATAAACTCAGCTTCTTCCAAAGGATGAGATGTACACGCCTCCGATCGTGCTGAAGGTGATCGATCACCGTCCGTTTGGCAGGAAGCCCGTGGTGGGTCAGTGCACCATCACCTCTCTGGAGGGGTTCAGATGTGACCCGTATGTCATCACTGCAGAAGGAGCCATGTCTTCTAAAAGTATGGAAGGATGTATAAAAAATGATCTGCAGAATTATAACACACAAAAGCCTTTTACTAATGCTGTACTCTAACAGTGGCTCTGATGGCGGCCACCCCTTCCAAACATCTCTCTATTAACATGGAGGAAACTAGACCACTTCTGGAAGCTCAGGTAAGTCTGGCTTTGTAGATTGTTCACAAAGATCTACTGGCATCTGTATATGTTTCTGATTCTCCTTTAAAATTGCACATCACTATGTCTCTTTTTTTCACTGACAAGTGCACAATTTGACTCTAGTCAAATTTGACCTTTATCACTCTGGCTTTCAGTTTATGTTCAGCATGTCGGCTGCTGTCGACAAAATGGCTTCTCCCACTTCCTCCCACTTTGTATGTATGGTCACTTATTGTAGCTTTCTAATTCACAAGGCTGGGCACCAATTACACTGTAGCGACTGCTCAATCCACAGCCTCCAAGTAATATCACAATGCCATTAATCTATGTGGAAAAAGTCACAGCTGTGATTGTACGTCAATAAATCTGCACGCATTTCATGAGCACAGTGAATTAATACTGTTTGTCAGAGCAGGGGCGCAACATGCTCAGCATATATTATGCATTGTCATGTATACATATGCGGTTCTATGCTTTGGCTGCATATACTATACAAATACTATATGCTGTACTCTTGAGTGAGGGAATTACTTTTTAATAAAATCAATGTAAGTGCTTTGATCATAATTGAAGGTAGATGTCTTTCATGCTATGTTCTAATACAAATGGACCAAATAAAGGTGGGACTTGTTTACCTCTAGTAGTTTTGCAAATTTTGCATCACCCATGGTTACGCCCTTGTTTTCCAGTTCTTTCATCATCACTGAAATTGCACCTGTGATCTCTTTTCTTCACAATAATTCACTGTTTCACCTCCCTGTTAATACTTGGAATGTACTGTATGAATGTGTTCATACAATTATGTTACCGTCCATTTACTTATGATTGTCTCTCTGTGTTCTCTTCCTTTTCCAAAGCATGTAGAAAAGGTGAGAATTAAAGATAAATGAATTAATTAATCTTAAACTGCAAACACTTTTCCCCCAATTCTTACTGCATTTAGTTTAACACTGAGCAATTCAACCCTCAGGAAAAGGAGACGGTTGACTGGTGGAGTAAATTCTACGCTTCAACTGGAGACCAGGAGAAATGTGGCCCTTACATCAAGAAAGGATACGACACCCTTAAAGTAAGATGGACACGGTGTGTTGCATGAATTATTGAAGTCTCTCCTCAATGCACAGTGGTGAAATGTAACCAATACTTTATACTGAAGTACACATTTGAGGTGCTTGTTTCTTACTTCAATGTTTCTATTTATGTATCTTAATACTTAGGTTCTAAGTATTAACAGAGACAAATGTGATACACTACATTTGTCTGACAAACTAATGGGTAAATGTTTTATTATGTGTTGAGAAAAATTCTACTTCCGAGGCTAAATTCATTATTTTTCTTGGATTATTTAGAAAATGCATTATCACAAATATTGAGATGGGTCTGTTTTTGAACATGGTAAAAAAAAAAAAAAAAAATATTTAAAGATAAAAAAAACAAAAAACAGGAAAGCCAAACTTATGATTTACATTTACTACTTGTTACTAAGGTGATAAGTGTTGTACTAAACAGAGGATTTGAATAGAGATGTTTTTTTATTGTGATGGACTATTTCAAGTGTGTTTTTTAGTTGTTGTTGTTTTTTGTTTTGTTTTTTTCAATTAATGATCTTTCGTTCACCGCTGAATGTCTTCTTTCAGGTGTATGACTGCGATTTGGAGAGTGTACCAGAATTCAAAGGTTTGACTGATTTCTGCGACACCTTCAAACTACAGCGAGGCAAGAATGAAAGCGGGGATGATGACCCCTCTGTGGTTGGAGAGTTCAAGGTAGTTTCAACCATGACAGAGTTGAAGGTTTTTAGTAGTAGCTAATATTTGTTGTTTAAAATAATAAGAATGTTTACATGACTATTCAAAAAAAAAAAAAAGGAGTAATCCAACGCATTTACATGCACTTCAGAAATGCAATAATTGAAGAACCCTGGTTTACATGTTTCAGTCCATTGTTTGATTTCTTTTGGAGTACATACACACATTATGACGCAAGACGTACACTTCCAGTCATTTTCACAAATGCAACATCTGCGGTGTCAGCGTTGGCTGTCCTAATGTGAGAGGAGCCAATAAGGCTATAAAATAAGTCATATGTTGTTGCTATCCTTCATTTCATTTCATTGATTGTTTACCTTTTTCCTTAGGCTCACGGTGTCGCTGCGTAACTTCCATTTATATAGATTTTTTTTACACATGCGCAGATGTAAGAAAACTAAAGAAATCAGATTAACCTGTATACATATGTGGAGACATCAGAATAATGGGGAGAAATCTAGATGTGTTAATCCAGTTTCTCAGATTACTGCTGATATCAGATAAAGCCTATCAGATTCTCCTGTTTACATGATCATTGGAGTAATCTGGTTACTCCAATGATCGGAGTATTGTTGTGCATGTAAACGGGCTCGATCAGATTTCTCATAATCAGATTACTGTCATTAGCTGGGTTTCCATTAGTTTTGCGCAACATAAAAGCGATATTTCTACAATTTCGACAAAGTATAATTGCTACTCGTAGGTGTTTCCAGTGAAGAGTGTTTGGCTTCTGGTGCATGAGTCTAGTGAAGTCCCATCTATTCATCTCGCAATATGTCATACTGCTCACAGAAAGAGAGAGGTGCGTCTGTGCGTAACTTGCAGCACTCAGGCGCATCCCAAGGCAAAGTCCTTGACATCCTCACAGAATGGATTTCTGGGAGAGAATTGTACAGAATTCACCAACAAGTTGTGGATCCAGAATTTCCAAATGACCCAGACAACATTTAATGAGCTGTTACGTTATTGAGCGTGTCATGCCTGTGACAGTTTTTGCGACATTTCTGTTTCCATTACCAGCTCTCTATTGCGCAATTTACATTTTGTGTATTTCTGAGGGTAATGGAAACCCAGCTAGAACTGAATAAAGCTTATCAGATTATTCTGTTTACATGATCACTGGAAAAATGTGATAACTCCAGAAGTCAGATAATGATCGGAGTATTGTTGTGCATGTAATTGAGCTCAAACCAGAAAAAACTAATGGATGGTGTGTGTCCCTCAGGGTTCGTTTAAGGTGTACCCTCTGTCGGATGACCCCGGTGTTGCTGCTCCTCCTCGCCAGTTCAGAGAACTGCCTGAAAGCGGTCCTCAGGAGTGTCTGGTTAGGATTTATGTGGTTCGAGCCATTGATCTTCAGCCCAAGGACAACAATGGCAGAGTAAGAATGAATCTGTAAAACCAGCAGAACAAGTTGAACACACATCGACTAGTCCACTTATTCTGATTGACTGTGGTCTGTCTCTTCTGCTCAGTGTGATCCATATATAAAGATATCACTGGGAAGGAAATCAATTGATGACCGGGACCATTACCTGCCCAACACCACCAGTCCAGTGTTTGGAAGGTAAACACTATGTATAAAACGGGAATGAAATCACTGACCCAGTAACAATAAAAAATAAAATAAAAACCCAGGGAGCGCATCAGTGCATCATTAACCTTTTCAAACACTGATTTTTTATTTTTTTTTTTTTTTTTTTTGTTTAGGATGTTTGAGATGACATGCTTCCTGCCCCAGGACAAAGACCTGAAAATCTCAGTGTATGACTATGATCTCCTGAGCCGAGATGAGAAAGTTGGCGAGACGGTGATTGACCTGGAGAACCGCTTCCTGTCCAGATACAACTCATACTGCGGCCTGCCTCAAACCTACTGCATGTAAGAACAAGCAGGAACAGCAGTTAAAAGATGCAAGTGTAAATGTCCTTGGATACATCCAGTTAGTTAATTAACTTAAATTTTATATTAATCGCAGCACAGGGATCAACCAATGGCGAGACCAGTTAAAGCCATCTCAGATGCTGGACAACCTGGCCCGGCTTAAAGGCCTGTCCAGACCTCGAAGTGAAGACAACGGCACATCATTGACCTTCAATGGCAAAGAGTACACCCTGGCTGAGTTTGGTAATGTCTGTTATTACTGATATAAACAAATATAATAGAATCTAATTGCGATTTACCTGTTGGTGACTAAGTCAGTTTCATCCCACACTCAGCATCAGTTTAAAGTTATTTTCTCAAATGTCCAGCATGTATGCTCAAGACTCTGGAACAAATACAATCAGAGGTATCTGTATATTTATTGAACAAAAACAGTTGCATTTCCATTGTTGGGTTTAATAATGCAATATAACTTTTTTGAAGATTACAAGTATAAATTATTTTCTGATTCATCTTGTTAAAGGGTTGTATGTAGGATATTAAGAGGATTTTGCATTTGGAGAACTAACCCTCAGCTACACAACCGATGATGTCACGTCACTGCCTAATACACATGTTGACTTTGTTAAGACGTATTATGTGTGAGATGACTGAATCAAATATTCTCACATTTAGAGGGCACCAAGGAAATTCATCAGCACCTGGGTCCGCCCCGAGAAAGACTCAGTCTGCATGTGCTGAGAACGCAGGGTCTCGTCCCTGAACATGTGGAGACCAGGACACTTTACAGCACCTTCCAGCCAAATCTGTCCCAGGTTAGACGTCTTGACTTGCAGCAATCTTTCTAATGCAGTCCCTTTCTAACATGGCTCATGACTGACTGTGAAGCCCTGTGAGGCAACCTTGTAGTGATACTGGGCTCTATAAATAAAACTGAATTGAACTGAACATTGTATAAACTGTCTGACTGAATAGGGAAGGCTTCAGATGTGGGTGGACGTTTTCCCCAAAAGCATCGGCATCCCTGGACCTCCCTTTGACATCACACCACGAAAGCCTAAGAAGTAAGTGTGGGACTCATCTTTGGTACCTGTGGTCAAAACTTATACATGAGGTGACGGTGTTTACATCATTATGTTTGGATGTGAAGGTATTTCCTGCGTGCGGTCATCTGGAACACCACCGATGTGACGCTAGATGAGACCAGCATCACAGGAGAACACATGAGTGACATCTACGTCAAAGGGTATGTAACACTGTAGCTTCAAAAGTCTTAAAATATTTTGAGGTTATTTTTTACAATGGTATGGTTACAGGGTTCCTGCGGGGTCTTAAAGGGGTCGTATTTTGCCAAACTCACTTTTATTAGTCTTTGGTTCATTTATTTGTATTTTTGTATCCTAATAGTTCAGAAAGTTTTAATGTGAACCCTCCAGATCCTGCAGAGCTACCTTTTTATATTTATTTTTGGCAAAAATCAAGGGGATTTGTGCAACCTGTTTTAATTTATTTGTAATTTTTTATGTCTGTAACTAGTTACGTCATGACATTTGCACATATAAGGTCAAGACTTCTGATGAACATTTCTCAGAGTACACCATGTTTGTCAGCAGCTGCGGTTGTAGTCCATACTGACAATATGTCCAAACTTTGAGCCGATTACCTAAAATGTTCAGTTGTTGGTTGTATTAATGAACACAAGTGTCAGAACGGGACAGAGCAGCACAGTCGACAACCTGGAGGGGGCGGGGTGTGAAGTGGCTCATTTGCATTCAAAGGGCCAGCACTCAAAACTACCTTTCTCATATCATTACTCAGAAATAGGGTTGATGATGGACCTGAGGAGTTGAATTAATGAAGAATTTAGACCCAAACATAGCATTTACAGTTTATGTAGACCACAGGGATATGTTGTAAAATGCATAATTTCTTTTTAAAAAAGCAAAATATCACTCCTTTAAAAGTTTTAGATTTACAAATCTGCATTCAATACCTTAAAGTCTTTAACCCTAGAACACTATCGCTAAAATTAGTCCCATTGGTTTAACATGAAAATCGGGTGAAAATCACCCGGCGATAGTGTTCTAGGGTTAAAAGGTATTCAATTTGATATGGTAGGTCTTAAGTTATGTTGTCATAAACTTGTTTGGTGTGTTGTATTTAAAAGTCTGTGTCCAAGTTGCATTGAAAATAACATTAGTCAACTCGGTTTCATCCGTTCCAACCTGGCAATTTATACTGAAATTAGGAACCAACTGTGTTTAACTTTGTAGCCCCCAGTGAGAAATGACTTTGAACAGTGGGGATTGAGGCATTGGAGGAAATGAATACATTTTCCTAAATTCTAGAAATTGCAAATATTTTGCCAGTATGGCTGCTGAATAGGCTGTGAAATGGGCATTAAATTGTTATCAATAGTCTTAAAATGGTCTTAAACCAAACCAGAAATTAGCGAATGAACTAGCGTAGCGTCTAGTGCTTCCAGTAAAAATACCTGGAAATCTTTTCAGAACCACTGAAATCACACTCGGACCGGCCAGTTAAGGTGTTAAAGGTCTATACGTGTCTTTCCTAGATTGGTGTGTAGAAATATTAGGTGTAAATATGCTTTAGATGTGTTTAAAACCGAACCGGGCATTGGCTGTATGGACTACAACCGCTGCTGATGTACTTGGAAAGACGTTCGTCTGAAGTCTTGACCTTTTATGTGCAAATGTAGCTTTATAAAAAATAATAGAAAGATAGCTCTTCAACACCTGGAGTGTTCAAACTCAAACTTTATGAACTATTAGGTCCACAAATGCACAAATAAATGTACCAAAGGCTAAGAAAAGTGGGTTTAGCAAAATATCACCCCTTTAAAATTCAACCTGTAGAAACCTGTAAGATTTCTGTGTTAGTTGAACTTTATATTAATACATTACTCTATATTAATGGTATTCATTACATTACTATCAGCTGTAAATTGGTAGTAGAAGTATAAAAATACTTTAAGTAACTGTCGTTGTGCATGTGTCAGGTGGATGCCTGGGATGGAGGAGGACAAGCAGAAGACCGATGTCCATTACCGGTCTCTGGACGGTGACGGCAACTTCAACTGGAGGTTCGTCTTTGAGTTTGAGTACCTGCCCGCAGAACAACTCTGCCTCGTGTCCAAGAAGGTAAAGTTTTAGTATTTTTAGGTAACTGGCTTAGAAGTACAATGACGGCGCAGTGGTAATGGATCTTATAATCATTAAAAAAAAATAAACATGATCTATTGTCTTCACAGGAACACTTTTGGAGTCTGGATAAAACGGAATTCAGGATTCCCCCCAAGCTGATTATTCAAATATGGGATAACGACAAATTCTCCCTGGATGATTATCTTGGTGAGAAACTCCTTTTTTATTTTAGGAGAGATGCACTCATTTAGAAAAATACAAGTGCCATGGGTTCCAAAATACGTACTGAGTAGGTTATAGAGAATGAGACATGTGCCTACCCGTCTCAGACCCATCTCATGTGTTGTTCTCAGAATACGAACAGTTTCCTTCAAGTAAACATTAGAGCCATCCATTACAAAAGGAACCGCTTTAAATGATCCTTCCTCCACACCTCCATCTCTCTTAACAAATCTTGACCGTTGACTGTGTAACTCAGCAGAAAATGGCTGGTTACTATTTTTTACTTTTACTATATTTTTATCCTTCTTTATTCATGGGGGTGTCTCATCTTTTATTATTATTTTTAATCACACCGGTGTGATGTTTTTATGTATTTTTGTATGAATTTAGGGTTGTGCTGTAGTTTTTATCTATCTGTGTTGTAATTATCCCATGCTTCAAGACGTTATTTATTGTTATCGTGCATCTACATTGTGATGTCTTTTTGTCTATACTGTTTTTTTTGTTGTTTACTTGGGAGGGGGGCTTGTATGGCATTACAGCCCCCATGCACTATTGCCCAAAATTAATTTCCCCTTGGCGACAATAACGTTTATCTTATCGTATTATTGTATCCTGATGTCTTTTTATCTTATCATATCTTGATGTCTTTTTTTATCGTATCGTATCTTGATGCTTTTTGTGATATCACATCTACAGGTAGTCTCTGTTAAATATGAAATCTCTGCCCTGTCATCTCAGGTATGCTGGAGCTGGATTTGCGTAACCTGGTTCCCCCCGCCAAGACCCCAGAGAAATGCTCCCTGAAGATGATGGATGACGTGGAAATGGGCACACCACACAAGATGGAGCAGGCCAAGTCTCTGTTTGCTCAACAGTCTGTCAATGGATGGTGGCCTTGTTTCATTGAACAGGAAGGAAACAGGACCCTGGGTGTAAGTATGGATAATATTTACCTACATTCTGGGAGGATACTGGCTTGTTAAAACATGATCTATTGAGTAATTCATACACATTTATAGCATGGAGCAAAATGAAGCTTTATAGTGAAATTTACAGTCATTGATAAATAAATGATAAATCATGAAGTGTAGGACATGACTACTATATTTAGATTGTTCTGTAATCGTCAATGGTGCCCGTTGTCATTGAAGATGGAATTACATGTGTGTAGGGCAAAGTGGAGATGACGCTGGAGATCGTAGGCGAAGCAGACGTAGATGAGAGACCTGCAGGAAAAGGCCGAGATGAGCCCAACATGAATCCAAAACTGGACCCTCCCAAGTAAGAACCCACATACAACTCTAGAAAAAATAAGAGACCACTGCAAAATGATCACTTTGTCTGATTTTACCATTTATAGGTGTGTAAAATAAACATTTTTGTCTTATTCTCTAAACTACCGACAACTTTTGTCTCAAATTCCAAATAAAAACATTGTTATTTAGAACATGTATTTGTAGAATATGACGCATAGTCAAAAGATTCAGTGTTTTCAGACTTCAAATAATGCAAAGAAAAGAAGCTGATATTCATTTCTAAATAACACAATACTAATGTTGTAACTTGGTAAAAGTTCAGAAATTATATTTAGTGGAATAACCATGATTTTCTTTTTTTCTGTTTATACTGGATTTATTTATCCCAGCAGAGTGTTTTTAATAAACTAAAACCAAGCATTTAGAAAAAAAGAAAAATAAAAACCAGCACACCTACTCTAAAAACTAATTTAAACTAACTGAATTAATTTTGTTTTGTTTTGACTTTTTTTTTTTTTACTATACTCAAAAATGCAAAACTATTATAACCCTGGGATGGAGTGACTGTCATACATGCACACATATCAATGTCAGAGGAAACTGCAGCGGTCTCAACACGAATGAAGTCATAGTATCTAAACACCGTTCTTATTTTCGTGATCCATAACAGACGCCCAGAAACCTCCTTCTTTTGGTTCACCAACCCATGCAAGACCATGAAGTTCATCGTGTGGCGGAGGTTCAAGTGGCTCTTCCTTGGTCTCCTCATTCTGCTAATAGTGGTTCTGTTCGTGGCCATCCTGTTGTACTCTTTACCGGTGAGTAAAAACATTTAGTACAAGTCATCTGACATCTAAAGAAGCATTTAAATATTTGATCCAGTTCTAAATCCAAGAACTTCTACATTGAATGCACTTAAACTGTCAGTTTTATATACATGGGTGATGCTTTTTGTGGCAACATTTCATATCCACATGTTTCACTGACCCCAATTTATAGCCTAATGTTAGAATACACGCACATATATGAAGTTGTTAATAATGATGATAATAATAATAATAATGATAATAATAATGATGATGATGGGTGATGATAATAATAATGATGATGATGATGATAATAGATAATGATAATAATAATAATTGCAAAAATAATTATTGCTCTCATTAGAATTTAAAATAAGGGTGGTTGTGGCGCAGTTGGTGGATCGGGCTATCCAATTTTTGAAGGGTTAGTAGTTTGAATACCACCTCCAACTGTCCACATGTCAGTGTCCTTGGGCAAGACACTGAACCCCTAAATTATCTGGCAACACTCTGCATGGCAGCAGCTGCCCACTGGTGTATGAGTGTGCTTAAATGGATGAATGTGAGGCTATGTAAAGTGCTTTAGACACCATAAAAGTGTGGAAAAGTGTTACACAAGTTTAGACCGTTTACCAATTTTCACCCTATTAGGTTTCCATTCCATCATCGTCCTGTTAGGTTCATGGACCGAACAGGATGGAATTTTTTTATCTACTCTAGCTGTAGCTCTTTAACTGATCAACATTTATCTAACTAACCCTCAACAGATTAACATACCTTTAACAACTAAATTTAATATATATTCGACTGAATTAACATTTTCCAGATGGGAAGTAACAAATTATAAGTACTTTGTTACTGTAAAGTAGATTTTTTAGGTATTTGTACTTTATACTGTCTACATACTCAGAATATACTTATTTTTTTAATCTAAATGGAGTTGGCCCTACGTAAAATATGTTGCTTAATTCACTGTGGAATTAGAAAATGTA
>JAPTGZ010000012.1:7368033-7378819 GCA_029814645.1 Fowleria isostigma
AATGGTAAGAGTAGAAAAATTAAGCCAATATGAAATAATGAATCAATTATTAAAAAATCAAAACCTCTGTTCATATCCATTGCTGCATATATTCAACAATTAGTGGTAGTACACCATGGATTTATTTTGACTAATTTTTGATTGCATGACACCTGCTCGGGCCCTAAAAAGTCTATCTATATTTATCTTTTCAAGGGTTAGTTAAAATGAAAACATCATGTGGCTCATGATGTAAATTTGGGTCCATTTTGTGGGTTTCAAGCTAAAAAGTCTTTGGAACCACTGCTTTAAAATAATCCAACATCATGCTGATTAAAACTGAAGCGACTGTTGGAAGTGACGGAGAAAAAGCGTGCAAACCTGTCTGGGTGTGTGAGGCTCCTGGTAGCTGGGCAGGATCTTCAGCACCACGCTGCCACTGGCCTCCTTCAGCATCTCCTGCAGCACTTTGGGGTCGTTGCCAACCTCCTTGCCATTCACCTCCTTGATTATGTCACCCACGTGGAGCAGACCTTGTTGGTCAATCATGCCCCCGTGGAGGATCCTGGCAATTACCAGCTCACCGCTCTCGACTCGAAATGTCACCCCCTGTGCACCCACAAACACACAAAATGGAAATATTACCTTCATTGGTTATGCATGTTAAACCATCTTAAAATCTGTTTCATGCAAACATTAATATAAACAATTACTAATCCTTATAGCTGAGGGGTGAAACTAATGAAGAGATGCATTCAGGAGACGATAAAAAAATCAGATAAGGGTGATTTGAGTTCACTGGGTCTTCTCTGTGAGGATGTTTTCTACTGCACAAATGTACGATGAATGCCGGTTAATCCTGGTGGATCCTTGTTGCATTTATTCATCTATTCAACAGGACTTCATACCTCAGGGGTCAGAGCACTGGTCTTGTAAACCAAAGGTCATGAGTTCAGATCTCACTGAAGCCTGATCAACTCACTCTTTCATCAATGTCTACCCAGAATGATAAATGAAATGTCTACAATTTAACTTATAAAAGCCTAGTGGCCTCTGTGTGTCTGGTAACTCACACAAAATCTGGAAAGCCCTGACTACTGCAGTTTGGTAAACATAAAACTTTGGTCTAGACACAGACTAGCAAAAACAGCAAGGTGATAGGATCAGTATTTTGGGAGATATCAGCAATTTTGGAATACAATAGCCTTATGGCCAGAACACTTTGGCAGTGACTGCTGGACAAATGTGGTCCAGCATACACAAATATGTAACAGGAGGTGATTTTGTTAAAATTGCACCAAATATGTCTATCTAAAATTAATTGGGCCATTTTCAAATGGCTACCATTCCCACACAATTGATCCTAAAATTATTCTGTCAATTAAAAAAATGTCCAGCTTTGGCCTTAAGATTATCTATGTTGTCATAATGAAATCTTGTATGGTTTTTGCACATGAACGCTACCAAAAACACCATTCATTTTCAATGGGAACAACAAAAAGTCGACTTTTTTCTGATTGCTACTCCTTTGTCGTACTTTCACCTGGAGAATTCATTTAAACTTTAAAACAGGCATTTTTACCCTCTCTCCAGGAATGTGTTTATTTTATGTCATAAATAACTCGTAAATGCAATGTAGAATAACATAACTTTAAGAAAACTAAATATAGTTCTTTATAGTTCTTTACACATGCATCTTATCTACTCAACACATTGCAACTCATCTCATCAACTTATAACTCATTTCATCACAACTCATATCATTATCATTATCCTATATATTTTTATCACTATTAGCATCATTATCATCAATATCATTACTAGTTTTGGTCTCTGTGTCTCCTCTGTTTGTTCTTGTCTCATTCTGTTACTACTTAAATTAACTATCACTAACATCCAATACCTCACATCAAAGTTCCACTGTTTTGATCGGCTCACATATAGTCTTAACATTAACTACTCTGCTTTAATCATTATTATTATTATGATTATCACTGTGTTAATTATGTATTCTTATCTTTTCATTATTATAGGTGAACTATTGTATCTTCACAGAAAGTCTGTAACCAAATATCAACCATGCTTGTTAAGTGGGGAACCTGGGAGTGGGTGTACATAAGCTACATCTGCTTCTTCCCACTCCTTTTCGGGCTTTTGTTCTTCTAGTGTATACTAGTGGGGATTTGTGTTGTAGAATGATATGACATACTGTGTACACACAATGTTTGTCAATATAATTGTCACATCTATATACACTTGTATTTTCTACACATACAGTTTCTATTTCTACATGAACAATCTTCCTGCATAATTCAATATGTATAGTTTGACATTTACATTCTACAAGTCTATTTGTTCTTTTGTATGTGTGCAATCTTTCCAAGTATGTCTGTGTACACATTTATGAGATGTATATGAACAGTGTTGATTATTGAACATGGATATGAAATTACCACTGTTCATGGAGTGCATGAGCTCGAAATGAAATAAAACCAAACTAAACTATACCCAGTTCATCTTTGGTATTATTTCTTGCTTTTACATCGCACCGAGAGGCAAGCACACAGGTTACACTTCCTTCAGGAAATGTAGGAAAGTCTAGCTCTGATTTAAGCTCCGTCAAAGGTCCTTCCCTTTAATCAAAATCACATAATGGTGCACCTGTCATTTTCTAAATGGCACTGTAAAATTTTAAGTATTGTGAAACTTCCTTTCAGAAAACTATGGACCTCTTCACAGGCGTCCATGTAAAAGTGGTGAAAAAGGTGGAAGAGTTCATGCATAAAAAATAAGTTTTAAAAGTCAGATATGAAAGTGCTTCGCAATGTAATTACAGATTCCTCGGTATCGATTAACAACCTGTCAACCTGCTGCAGACAAATGACTCTCCTCTGTGTTGCAGGCCTGTGTAAATCTGACTGTTTTCTTCTTTAAACAAAGCCACAAATGCTTTCATCATTCTGAGTGCATGCGCAAATCCCAAACCACAAATCATTCCATTTATTGAGACATTTTATCTGTGTACAGATAACTGCAGGAGTCTGTTCTGTCGTCCTTGCAGGGAGCACACTTACAAGGTGTTCTCCAGACACTTTGCGGATGCCAACCATCCTGACCGCGTCGGGGGGCACGGGCTGGTTGTTGAGGGCCGCGTCCATGAAGGAACAGGGGCTGGGAGGAGGGGTCTCGTAGTTTTTCGATGCCACAGAGTCGTGGGTTTCCAGAAGAGACTGTGAGCAGAGGAGGAGACAGAAGGACTAATAGTTACGACGGAGAAAGAGGCAGTAGAAACATGCTGGTAAGCTTTTATCTGGCCTGTACAGACACTCTATAGACGGCACAAAACCAGGTCAATTAACTCTTTCACGCATGGTGGTGAATACAAAAGCACGATATTCAATAGCCCGTTCTTCTAAATGCCCACATTTCAATGGTGTAACTGTATATGAGCCTCTGCAGTGGCCGCATGTAACCAGTGGAAGGTAGTTAGACATAACCAACCGCAGCCAGAAAAGTCGATCTCAGCAGAATTATCTTGTTATTCTTACATTAACCCACAAGGACCCAGTGTGACATTTGTGGCAAATCCCAAATTTATATTTAAATGTCCTTAATAGTTTATCATCATTTATTGTAATATTATCTTCTGTATTTTGAGGTTTTTTTAGTAAAAATCTGGTGTTTTCCAACATTTAATTCACTGATCATGTAGTTGTTCATAAAAGTTTAGAGTAAAGTTGAGGATTATTATATAAAACACAAAGAAAACTGAAGAAAAACTGAATTTTTCAGCAAAATCTATCATTAACTGAACGTAAAACCAAGTGTGTCCATCCACTGTCATTGATGCAACTCCATGAGTTTTACTGGTGAATCAATGTTACAGTATTTGAGTGACTCCTTCCATTGTTGAGTTGAGATGAATTCAGAACTAGAAGTGTCAAATGAATTCTGATCTGACTGTTCAGACTGAGGTTGCAGATCTCATCTGCGCCGTGGGGACAGCATACAGTATGGAAGTGTTTTTTCCTTATTTTTCTTTCCTGCCTTTCTTTTCTTCTTATGTGTGTGTTTTGTTTGTTTTGCTTTTCACTTATTTTTTACTCTACCTGAGGACCTGAGGTCAGCTAAGAGTGTTCATGTTTTTAAAAGTAAACTTGAAACCTATGTTTTTAGTCTAGCTTTTAGTTAAACTCATACTTTTTAACATTGTTTCACTATGTTGCTTTTATCTTATTTTTATTTGAAATTGCACAACAATGGGGGGTTTGGTGTGAAGCACTTTGTGCTACATGTGACATAAATGAAAAGTGCCATAGAAATAAAGTTTGATTGATTGATTTACTTTATTCATTGACATTATTTATTATGTACACTAACCTTTTTAAAAATTATTCATTTTGATGCCTATAATCTGTTGTGTTTTATTTGTATTGTTTTTCTCTTTATTGGGTACATTTGTGTTCTGTATGTTGTGTTAAAGTTAGTTTTGGTGTACTAATGCATGGTTACAGGTAATTTTTTTGACATAATTGCAACCATATAAGTTTAAATAGTGAAACTGGGGGTGGGAGTAAATAAGTTTTACTTCTTCTCACTCTCTTTCGGGCTACTAGGGTTGTATATTAATACTGAACTGCCATATATATTATGTATTACGTATATTATGTACACATAATGCTCACAACATATGTCTCTATGTCTCCTGTATTTCTCTATGTATACTGTTTGCGTAATTTCTCTATGTATGTGGTGTTTGGATCGAATTCTCTATATATGTTTGTGTACTTATGATGAAAAGTATATAATGAGTTTTGGAGTGCACAAGTTTGAAATAAAAATGACATATCTTGAACTGCTTATTACAGTAGGGAAACATGCAACATAGCCAAAAATAAATAAATAAATAAATAAATGAATAAATTCTGTCAGTTATAACAAAAGAATATAAAAAAATGCAATGAGATTATGTAACAGATGAAACAAGACAAAGAACGATGCAAAATACATAAAACATAAAAGACACATCCAAACTCCACTGCAGTTCACCACAGTGGACATGTGAATGGCTTTTTGGAAGATGCTAATTTTCTTAAAAAAAAAAAAAAAAGCTGAAAGAATTAATTATTGGGGCTCTTTCATGACTTGAGGGGGGAAAAAACACAAAAAAAAACCTTGCTAATGATGTGGTAAATTCACACATGAAAGGGCTAAATCCATGCTATCATCCACATTGACAAGTAATGAAAGTGGCTGCCTTGTGCTCGTTCATTAAAGCTGCAGCTGTGCGCCTCGCTCTCCAAACCTGGAAATGGGGCTCTTTCAGGATGCGAACCAGCTCATCAGCTGCCTGACTCCTGTTTGTGAGAGGACTGAGCTCCTTGAGGATGTCCTGGACCAGCTCCATGTTGTTCTCCCTCACCGCCTCCAGTTTGGGCTCCTCGAACCGCTCATGGGCCTGGGATTCAATAAAGATTCAACAGTCCTTTTATTGTCAGTGTACACACAGAGCATACACAATGAAAGGCTGATGCGCTTTATAGAGACGGTACTTCTTGAATTAAAAAAAGGATGAAAAATATTTAAACAGCATCAAATAGTAAAACACACACACACACACACACACACACACACACACACACCAATTCAGACAAGTTGCACATTCACACATCAGTGAGAGGTAAAAACACATTGGTGGTTTTCCATTATTGCACATTGTTGATTATCGTAATTGCACATTATTGATTATGATTATTGCACATTGTTCATTGTTGCACATTGCTGATTGTGATTATTACACATTGTTGATTATAGTTATTGGACATTGTTGAGTTTTCATTATTGCATATTGTTGATAATGTACATTGCTGATTGCAATTATTAGACACATTTATTACACATTTTTGATTATAGTTATTGCACAGTCAATTATAGTGATTGCATATTGTTGATTATGGTTATTACACATTGCTGATTATGGTAATTACACATTGTTGATTATGGTTATTACACATTGTTGATTATGGTATTACACATTGTTGATTATGGTTATTATGCATTGCTGGTTATGTTATTGCACATTGTTTGATTGCTGATTGCGATTATTAGAAATTGTTGATCATGGTTATTATACATTGTTGATTATGGTAATTACAACATTGTTGATCATGGTTATTGCACATTGTTGATTATGGTTATTGCATATTGTTGATTATACTTATTACACATTGTTGATTATGGTTATTACGCACTGCTGGTTATGATAATTACACATTGTTGATTATGGTTATTACGCATTGCTGGTTATGTTATTACACATTGTTTGATTACTGATTGCGATTATTAGAAATTGTTGATTATGGTGATTACACATTGGTGATTTTTCATTATTGCACATTGTTGATTATGGTCATACATTTTTGATTATAATTATTGGTCATTGTTGATTATGGTGATTGCACATTGTTGATTTTTTATTACTGCATATTGTTAATTATTCCATGTGCTTGGATATTGCAGGGTTCAGTGTGGTGACTGCTCTGGGGTGGAGGCTGTTGGCCAGTCTTGTAGTCCATGCTCTTATGGTCCGATATCTTCGATCAAACATTTTGTCTGCTAGGTCTAACTCTGACAATGCTCAATACTTTCTGGGAACATCAAGTGGTGTAGATGTTCTCCAGGATGGGCAACAAATACCAGATGTAAATATTAGATGATGTTATAATTCAATTTTGTGGAGAAAACCAGTCGTACCACACAGTTTTATCACCAGTTCCACGAGTGCAGGTTCTCAGTGAGTAGTTAACGCTCCTTGCTGAGACATAATCAAACGTTTCCTGACTGTTTCTAGGCCTGTCTGTGTTTGATTCAGTAACACAATGAAGGCGATAATAACAGATAACAAAAACAGCAACCTGAAACCAACCCCCGCTGAGAATGCCCCACAGTGCGCACTCATAAATCTCGACTGAAGGGTATAAAACCCAGAAAACCAAGCACAAACTTCGGCCAAATCTGGAGACCTGCAGCTTTTTTTGGGCATGTGCTGTGAAACATCAATATTTCAGACAACATTAATTTTTTACTCTCTTTTCCTCTGCCAGATGACATAGTGGTCTCCAGTTATTGTACCTGGAGTCCACACCTTTGGTCTAGGGGTCATAGTAACAATTGGACTTTTTCAAAGCCTCATATTCTTGTGGGTCATATTTTTAGGTCATTTTTGTAGAACTGAACTGCATTTGTAATACCCTTAAACAGGGGAAATAAAAATGAGAGAAGAATGAAACCACACAATTGCTCGCCTTTGCTCATCTGTACTATGTATTGAAATGCAGACTTTAACCCGCAAATGGACACTTGAATTTATACATTAAAAAAAAAAAAGAGTAGCTTTTTAAACCAATATCACTACACAACATTAACTCATGAATAGCACCTTCAACCATTTTAACTGATTACAAATTTGCCTATTTATGTATTCCATTTCTCCTATTGAATTAATGGGTCACGGCAGAATAAACATATAATTAAACACAGAAATGTACGTACAATGGAACAAGACTCTGCAATTAGCTTATGTGGAGATTAGAGCTGCAGAATATATTGTTTGAGCATTGTCATCACTGTGTACATGCGCGCAATAGTCACATCGCAGGTCCTGCAGTGTAGGAGCCAAATGAACTCAATTTGTTCTTGTCTAATTTCAAGGGTACCTGACACACTGCACACAGGCATCCACCAATCACACAGTTCAGGTTGCTGAAGCAAACCTCACTGTTGCATATGGAGTGAGTCGCTGTTAATAACATTAAAATGAGCAATGAACAAGAGAAAATTGCCAAAAATGAGGAAGAAAATTACAGAAAATGAAGAAGAAAATCACATAAAATTAATAATTGAAAAAAAAGATGTAAATCATTGACAACAAAGAAGAAAATCATAGAAAATGACAAAGAAAATCACCGAAAACAAAGAAGTAACTCACCAAAAACAACGAAAATCACCGAAAGTGAAGAAGAAAATCACCACAAAGAAGAAAATCACCAGAAAAGAAGAAAATCACAATATATATCGCAGGGTTAAAAAAAATCGCAAGTTTTTTTTTCCAATATCGTGCAGCCCTAGTGGCTATAATCACATGTCACACAGGGAAGATGACCGTGCGGCTATGGGGTTTCCTGGCGCTAGCTTAAAATGTTTCAGATTGTTTCAACGGTGAAACAGTATATAACACATTTTTTCATAATACTGAAATCATTCCAACAAAAGGATAACTGCCGCAGACACATATGTTAATGTTCACAGAGTGTTTGGTGTACTGTTATTACTTTAAACAGGGGAAATAGAAATGAGAGAAGAATGAAACCACACGATTGCCCCTGAGGCATTACCAAGCGACCACAGAACAATCGAACCACTTATACCAATCCAAAACTATTTGTGTCCCTTTTTTATTAAACACTGGTTGTGTAATTTTGATAACAATTATTAGCTTATAACAACCAAAAATAAAATCATATAACATGAAAGCTGATCCTATAATAAGGAGTAATGATATAAAATTGATCGGCCTGGTCTGACTCATATAACCTATTACACATTTGTGCTCTGGACCATGATGTGATGAAAGCAAAAGTTTAAAAAAAAAAAAGGTCTCCAGATAATGCACAATCCATTGAGAGCATTTAGAATCAAAACAAACAGATAGACAACCAATTAAATATACGTAGTATAGAGATAAAGAACATATGATTTTGTATCTGAAAATGTGCACTTTCAGTCGATCCACAGAGGATTTGTCTGTTGGGACTGACTACAACTCTGGCAGCCTCGATGTTTGTTTGCTAAAGAAGAGAGGAAGAATCCCTACAGAGAGGAAAGATACAGTGCACACACATACACAAACTGTACGCACATAGATATACACACAATAGATACACAGATACACAGTCTCGCTGACAAATCACTGTATGTACTTTAGTTTGCACATGCTCAGAGACTGCTCAACCCTCAGTACCTGGTTTAGAGGCAACACACCAGCATAGAAACATTACTATGAGGCTTTAACATGACCCGCAGTACAAGACACAATGTGCTAATGTGCTAAATAACATGCACATACAATATTCATTTGTGTGTATTTTTAGAACTTATATTGAAACATTAAGGTTGACTGCAAAGCAATGTCTTATATTTGGAATTGTCTTGGAAATGTCTTGTGAATTGTTTTTAATATAAACTAGCTAGCTGGTTTATTTTATTCAGCACTAAATTGATAGCTTTACCAAACAACTTCCATCATTACCTTTCAGGATATTGAATTTCAAGTGGTTTGACAAAAAAATAATTCTACCCCTTTGTCTGGACTGTTATCAGCCTGTAGAAAATATTCCCTATAATTAGAGTTTACTCACAAGCCATTTCAGAGGCGGGAGGTTAAAACATGATTGACAGTCTAATAACTGATTGCTGTTTCTGTTGATTTTAGTTCCTGCAGCTTTTAGTCTATTTATTTTAATTGTGTATTATAATCTGTCCACTCCAAAAGTGTTCAGTTAAGAAGCATTAAAGGGGCTATACATGTAGAGTGCTCAGCATAAATGAGTCCACCCCAACATTTATCACAAAACCTTTAGTTTTCTTAGAGAATCAACATTTTCTATGGGGTACTATACAACATATCATGTTCTCAGTTAAGGAAATGTTCTAATAGACTCTTTTACTACTACTACTATTACTCTATTTTTTGAAACTGTGCTTATGTTCACTAAGAACTGATTAAAATCTTACTTTTCAAAGGGGGTTTACTCATTTATGCTGAACACTATTTATAAAAAAAATACTTTTCCACACCAACCTGGGTGGTGCCTCCTTCAGGCTGGGGTCCTCTACCAGAGGCCTGGGAGCCGGAGGGTTCTGTTCAGGATCTTAAGCACTATTCGGACTGGATTGGTTTTACATAGGGATGTGGGGTAACACCACTTTACCAAAGGGCGTTGGTAATATTAATGGCCGATTCGCACAGGATAAGAAATGCCAATCCATCCATGCACTCTCGTTCCCCTCGTCATCATGTGCATATGACGTTGCTTCCTGTTATCACTGCCAAGAACATTAATATTATCCATCAATTGGATGATTAAGATAAAATTTGCTTTATTAGCTACATAGCCCTGCTACGTTGCTTATTTTACCTAAAGCAGAGGTCCCGTGCCTCGGATGCCCTTGGCCAACTGCCTTCTAAAAAACTGAGCACTTCTTCAAGAGTCTCCGAGCTTGAAAAGCTGCAAAAAACCACTGGTAAACAGATATGATGGAACATCTACACATGTATTCCCTACTGTTCGGACTGGATTAGTTTTACCTGGGGTCATTTTCACAGACCCTTCTACAGAATGTAAAAGTCACAGTAATCTTTACTGACATAGCACATTCGGACAGGACTTAAATCTCTGGCAATTGTTACTTTACCCCACATCCCTAGGTAAAACGAAATAAGTCTGAATAGGGCTTTAGCTGTACCTCAGACTCTTTTAGACACAGATCTCTGATGTTACTCCTGGTTGGTCCCATCCTCTCAGCTTGGGGCTCACTGCCCTTAGTGCCCCCCACCACTACCGGTTCCACTGTTCCCTCAACACCCCATACTTTCTTTAACTCCTCTCTCATCCCTTGGTATTTCTTGAGCTTCTTGTGTTCTTTCTTTCTGCTGTTGCTATCACTTGGGATGCTACACCTATCACAACCACTGTCCTCTGGTGTTTATCAACCACCACTATGTCAGGCTGATTGGCCATTCCCATCT
>JAPTGZ010000012.1:7424293-7434533 GCA_029814645.1 Fowleria isostigma
GGGGGGGGGGGGGGGCCAGTCGCAGGAGACGGGGAAGAAAAGACAGAGGGAGGTACAATGCTTCATCTAAGGGGGGAGGGAGTGAGTAGAAAAGGAGGCTGGGCGATTTCCCTCCAGGCATCACTACCCGGGTTGACTGAGGGGGAAGAGCAGCAGAAGGATGGACTGGAAGAAGACGGAATACGGGACCAGATAGGACGACACGATATTGGAAAAAAAAATGATATTGCGATTTTTTTGAAACCTGCGATATGAAAAATACTCAGGAGGATATCATAGCTGTGTTGCACTGATGTAAATGGTCAAACCAATTAGTTGTGTGCAACAGGTGTAAGACACTGTCGACACAATACGTTTCAGTTTCATTCCTCCTGTAGATGAAATGATTCCAGATAAGAGACATTGATTTGTTTTAAGGCACCAAGTTTATGTTTTCAGGGATTTTCTCTTGTAATGTTGTTACCAGCGACTCACTCCATGTACAGGGGTGTGGTCTGCTTTAGCAATCTGATTAAGGACAATTGTGACTGGTGATCGCTGATTTTCTTCTTCATTTTTGGTAATTTTCTTCTCTGTTTTTTGTGATTTTCTTTGTTTCTGGTGATTTTCTTCTTTATTTTCAGTCATTTTTCTTCCTTGTTTCTGGGGATTTTCTTTGTTTTCGGTAATTTTCTTCTTCATTTTTGTGATTTTCTTTGTTTTTGGTTTTTTTTTCCTTCATTTTCAGTAATTTTCTTCCTTGTTTTCAGTGATTTTCTTTGTTTTTGGTGATTTTCTTCATTTTCAGTGATTTTCTTCCTAGTATTCACTGATTTTCTTTGTTTTTGGTCTTTTTTTTCCTTCATTTTCAGTGATTTTCTTCCTTGTATTCATTGATTTTTCCTTCATTTTCAGTAATTTTTCTTCCTTGTTTCTGGGGATTTTCTTTGTTTTCGGTGATTTTCTTCTTCATTTTTGTGATTTTCTTTGTTTTTGGTCTTTTTTTCTTCATTTTCAGTGGTTTTCTTCCTTATATTTAGTGATTTTCTTCGTTTTCAGTGATTTTCTTTATTTTTGGTGATTTTCTCTGTGACAACAACGATTTTGCAGATCCTTTCCGATTAATTAACGTGACGTTTCTAATTGTGATTAATTGTGAAACCACATGATCACTGCATCCCTAATCACAACAATAAGTATTGCTACAATGATAGTCATCACTATTTATTAGGTTTACATGGTTATATGGTTTATATAGTTAATTGTGAAACCACATAATCACTGCATCCCTAATCACGACAACGCTAAGTATTACAACAATGATAATCATCACTTTTTATTTATTTTTTACCAGGCCCGGGGCAGAAAACCATCCAGTCGAGAGGGTTAACTAAAAATAAAGGAAACATTTGGAGTTACTTGGATAACAGCAGCCGAGAGGGACCTTATTGTTTATGGTTTAGAAAAGCTGACCCCTCTCACCTTTCTCCAGGCATGAGCAAAAAATAGCCTTTTTGAAACAAAAAACTGGGAAAACCATGAATTGACGTAGAAACACAATTTAGTGTGTTACTAAAATGCCAGTCATCCAGAGTGCAGCTCTCAGCGAGTGTACAAATCAAAACTGACTGACGGCCCAACACAAAAAAGAAACTCTACACACATTTTAACTCTCCGAGGAACTGTTTTTTTTCCCACTATCCAGCTACTGACGACGGTAATTTATCACGAGACACTAAAATAGGATAAAGCCTTGAGTTTGAGATTTGGCTCAGAGTTAACCAATATGCTAAGACACTTAATTTCCCAGAAATCTTCCTGGCGCTTTTCAAACTTTTAGATAAAATGTCCTCAGCAGTGACTAGAAAAGTAATGCAACATGACTCCGTGCCAGTTTTCAGCTCACTGTGATCACCTTTGTTGGCTCGACTGTGACAGCCACCGAATAATTTTAACTTAAATATCAAAGCGGCAGAAAAACAGCTGCAACACAAACACAACAGCCCTTTGACACCTGTGTTCCTCCTCAGTGTCAGATGACGAGTAAAAGGGGATAAAAATAAATGTGTAAACCATGTGCCACCGGTGGTAAAATCCACAATTACAGGTTTTGGTTATTTTAAGCCAAAACTATTCACTAAGTATCACAATAGGATCATATTTAAAAGAAACAGGTGTGTTAAGATCTCACACATTCCAGTACAAAGTGTGGCGTTGCTCTCATTATTCAGCCGTCACACCTCTTTGTAAGTCCTCTAGACTGTTGTCATGCGCCAGACTGAATGTCATTACATCTTGTTTTACACCAGTGACTTGTACCAAAATGTCATGAAACAAAAAACGCTATCACTGCCATTTCAGTGAAGCAGGTGGAGGTTCAAGTGAGCAGTCTGACATATATACACTGCCCTGGAAAGAAAAAAAATGTGCCCATTGAAAAATGTGATCAAGAGGAAGATGGATGGTCGTGTACCGGTGGTTCCCAAACTTTTTTTTGGCTCATGACCTCATTTTAACATCACAAATTTCTGGCGACCACAGATATTCAAAACAGAGACCTTTTTTCGCTCAAATTAATTTGTTTCTGATCATGTGATAGTTGGCTATATTATTTTGCAAATAAATGTTAACTCTTTCCCCCATAAAGATGACATTTGACGATCCCTTTGTACCCTTAATGACATGTTTTGACACCTCTGTTATTTCATCAAGACGTGATTTGACGACCATTAGAACAGGTTCTGTTTTCAAGCGAAACAGATGCTGTGATAGGTGGAGGTGACCAAACACATACTAGGACAACCAATAGGATTAAAGAATTCTTTTTTTTTAATGTTTAATTTTTTTATTTATTTAATTTTTTTTATTATTATTTTCTTTATTTCTTTATTTTCTCTTTCTTTCTCTGTTTTTGTTATTATTTTTGAATTTTTTCTGTTTTAAATGGAATTTTATTTTTGAATTTTTAATTAATTTTTTTGTTTTATTTTTTGTTTATTATTTAATATAGAGAAATAAAAAAATAATAATAATACAGTTACAATAATGATACCTTTTCACTGTTTGTACCGGAAGTTTGCTAAAGTAGTCACAATTATAGCCACTGGAAAAAGAATAAAACACACTGGAAAAACAAAATGTTCCCTAATACCATATCTATGGGTTGTCCCTAGTAGGCATCCAGGGTGGAAAGATGATAATTTGAGATGATATTTAGGCAATATAGCATTATATGTATGAATGTAGAATTACATGTGTATATGAAGGGCTCTATTTCAAAAAGCTTTAAATCCATTTTAGTACTTTTCAAGAAAATGACATTTTTTACCTCGACCCATACATTTTATTCACATTCAATTTATCCTGTTAAAATGGTTTGTTGACTCTGTCTGAACATGTCAAATGATATTTTTTTTTTTAAATCAAACAACAATACTGTTGATTATGAATTCAAAGTTCCTTAATTTTTTTTTCAAAATGCTATAAATCCATCAACTGTTTTGTAAGAAAAATAAATGCACTTTTAACAATATTATGCTTCAACTTATTGTACATGTGCATTACAAACAATGTCACACAAACATTTGATAACAGGTTTAATATTGTTAAAAATTTCTCATTTGCTTGGGTCATTGTTCTTCTTAGTAGTTCTTCAGGGTTCAACTGGACTAGTTGAACCTAGAAAATTGGAGTTGTCACTATTTATGTTATTGTGTTATTATTTTACTTAAGTTCATATTGATCTGATTGTGGAACCTGAACTAAAATCAGGTCAACATCCTTGATAATTAATATTTTCCGTGGAATTTTTGCACTTTAAACAAAGTTTACACTTTTTACACAAATTCATCCCCTGGGCTGGATTGGACCGGTTTTGGCATCCTGGGCCACATGTTTGAAACTCCTGATCTAAACTAATTCAATTAAAGATGTGAGTTATTAACTGGCACAGATACAACACTTTATAAATCATTGCTATTGGCAGAACTTGGAGCGATCGTTACCATGCAATACTTGGCTGAGTAAGTTTATTTCATAGCAATAATTTAATTTAATTTAATTTAAGTTAATTTAACATCTGCATGTGTTCAGCTTTGTCCATTTTAACTTGTAGAGTTTGTTCAAACATATTGTTTTTGCTGTTGTTGAAGAAATAATGATGAACAATGGCTGTAAGTCTGTCGGCTGTGGGTCCAGTTTCTGAACTCTGATGTACACCGAGTCTGATTTACACATATGCTTCACAGTTACACTAGCACTAACATTTTTGATAAAGTTTAAAACTCAAGCGGTGCCTGGACCGCAGTGGCCTCGGTTTGCCTCCAGCCTGAGGCCATTTGCTGCATGACATTATTACTCTCTCTCTTCACGCTCATTTCCTGTCTCTCCTCACTAGGTTTCAATCAAATAAAGATCAAATGGACAAAACTAAATGTCTCAAACATAAACCTCCAGCAGTACGAATTAGGCCACAGTCTAGGTAATTAAAAGAAACACTGCTGCTTTATGTACAGGAAATTGTTAACTAGTGTTTCCATCATCCAGATACTGTCACCATTCCCAAAAATAACACAAACACAGAGGATTTCTAAACAGATAACAACAACCATAAGTCAGCGCTCATGCCTAAGCCTCCACAAATGAAAAAAAAGGAACATTTATAACTTGCCTGTGTTTTGTAAGAGGCAAGAAAATTGCAATTCAGATGAAGGATTGTGATTCTATCTCCAAACATTGTCTTTGTCTTGATCATCCAGCCCTACGAGGCGTCTTTTATACCAACGCCGATATTGTATCAGTAAATATTGTTCACTGTTGCTGTTGGACTGATATACACCTGTGAAAATGCAAGTCATGCAACTGGTGAGAACAAACAGAATAATCCTGTGGTAAACATCGTGTACAATCCAGTGTAAAGATGGATAATTGGGCATCGAGTTGCAAAAACTTATCACATTTACTTTAGTTTATTAGTTTATTTTGAGCTTATGCACTCTATGTACAGTGCTAATTTACATATACATGTACAATATTCAATACTGTTCATATACATCTCATTATGTGTACACAAATATGCATGGAAAGGTTGCTAAAAAAATTAAAAACATTAACAATAAAGTGATCAAAAACACAATAATCATAAACTGGTCATTGTATATATTTGGGTTAATACATACACCTAAATAAATCAACAATAAACAAATAAACACCAAAGTGATACGTTTTACTTCTTCTCACTCCTTTTTGGGCAATTAGGGTTATATATTAATAGTGAACTATTGTATATATTTATGAATATTGTGTACACATAATGGTATGTATATTATTTCATCAGCGCCTATGATCAGTTGTGTTTTATTGCTATTTGTCTCTTTATTTGGTACATTTGTGTTCTGTATGTTGTGTTAAACTTAGCTTGGTGTTTACAACCAATTCCACTATGTATAATTCTCTATCTATATTTTTGTTTGTATCTTTGTTTATGTATGTTTCTCTATGTATATTGTGTCATTCTCTATTTATATCTGTGTACACAAAATGAAATGTATATAATTATTATTATATATGGAGTGCACAATCTTGAAATAAACCAATCAATCAATATATTTATGCTTTGTATTCTTGTGCTTTTTCAATCAATCAATAAAATTTAATTTATATAGTATCAAATCATAACAAAACTTATCTCATGACACTTCACATAAAGAGCTGGTTGAAACCAGACTCTCAAGCAAATAACATTTTTAATAGTTTTTTAGGGTGTTTTTCATGAATTGAATATATATGTACTTTGAATATGATACAGTGCATTTAATCGACATGTGCTGTGGAGTTATGGGGATAAGGATATTTTAGGATTAGAATGGTTTTGTTTTGTTTTTTGGAGAAAGAATAAAAAATTGATAATCACACTAAAATAATCAGTAAGTAGTTTTGATACCTGAAAATTAGAGATTTTTCAAAGCAAGTGAACATTTGCTCCTTTATTTTCTTACTACAGATTCAGTGAATCCTATTGAGGCTTCTGACCACAGGTCTCAAAAATGCGGCCCGGGGGCCAAAATCGGCCCACTAAAGGATCTAATCTGGCCTGTGGGAAGAATTAGTGATATTAACAATTTAGGATGTTACAATCACTTGGGTCAGACCAGTAAAATACCATCATAATAACCTATGAATAGTGAAAACTGCATTTTTTTCTCTTTGTTTTAGTATAAGGAGTAAAATTACACAAAAATATTTACACTTACAGACTAGCCTTTCATAAAAAATGTGAATTTAAGAGAAGTATGTAGAATTTTAACAATTTTCTGCCTATTATTAAATGTTTTGTGTATTTGTAGATCCACTGTGGTCTGTATGTTGTGATGCATGTATAAATGATAAACTAAGGCATAAAATATGATTAAAACTGCACTTATTTTTTACCCATTCATTTTTTGAACTTGTTTTATCCTCACTAGGGTCACAGGAGCCTATTCCAGCTGCTTATGGGCGAAGGCGGGGTACACCCTGGTCGCCAGTTTGTCGCAGGGCTGACACTGAGACGAACAACCACTCTTACATTCACACCTATGGGCAATTTTAGACGACCAATTAACCTATCAGTGCGTGTCTTTGGATGGTGGAGTACCCAGAGAAACCCCACACAGATACGGGGAGAACATGCAAACTCCACACAGAAAAGTCCCACCTCCATCGACTGGAATCCAACCCAGGACCTTCCTGCCATGAGGCACGAGTGCTAACCACTGCACCACTGTGTCGCCGTAAGAATTTTAAGGTTGCTCATATTTGTTCGTGTTATGGTCAAGTACAGTGCGTGGATGTAAACATTTTTATTACGGAGTTTGACCTTTTTTCACTCAAAATCATAGAAAAAACTTTGGAGTTGGCATTATTCATAAGTTCTTATCCTATTATTTATATTATTTTACTGCTCCAGCTCACTTTATATCATATTAGGCTGTATGTGTCTCTGAACTAAAATGAGTTTGACACCCCTCCTCCCCCACTTTAGACTATTGATTTGGCATGACTTTTTAAGGCTAAAGGGGACTTTGGTCTGTGAGGGGGGAATTATTCACTGAGAAAATAATTGTCAGATTAATCAATAATAAAGGTAAGTGTTAGTTGCAGACTCGTTATGCATGAACTCTTGTTCATATGTACCAGTAGCCACTAGCGTTGATTAATGTTATGAACGCATCAGTGGAGGGCTGCGAACATACAACAGCAAATCCTTTGAGGCATGACTGATCTAAGGCTGGAGTTTTAGCGCTCCATTACCAGCTCATTAAGTCACATTAGAACTCGAGGGATGAGATACATGTCTTGAGTGCTGAAATAACCACAAACCGTTCAGGATCCCCTCCCTCTTCTGTCTTTGAATATCTCTCTCTCCTTCTCTCTGATACATTCTCACTCACAAGACGACGCCTTCACCACAGCGAAGCCAAGCTACTTACCAGAGTCAGAGCTGGATGTTGCCACAGGCATTTTCAAAATTGGTTCCTCCCAGTATCCTCCACGAAGCTTGTTAGGTCAACTGCAATGAAAAAGAATGCAGAGAAAAAGAAAGAAGGGCGTTGAAAGCACTAATAAAGTATTGACCGGGGATATGAATGCAAATGCCACTGGGTGTCAGGCAACTGAAGTAGAATTAAGGCTGAAATGAGAGGAAGAAAGTGGTAGTTCTAAGCAGGAGGCAATATGTTTTCATCTACAGACACATGTATACAACAAGCAGGTTGACATGGATGTGTTGCATGTTTTAAAGGAGTAATATTTTGCTTTTTTAGAATGGAATTTTGCATTTTAAACCATTTCCTTGTGGTCAACATAAACTATAAATACTATTTTTGGGTCTGAATTCTTCATTAATTCAACTCCACAGGTCCATCTTCAAGTCCATTTCTGAGTAATGACAGTAGACAGGTGGTTTTGAGTACTAGCCCTTTAAATACAATGAGCCACTGCACACCCTACCCCTTCTTGGATGTTGACTGTGCTGTTCAGCCATCTTTGTAGTTTTCAAAATACAGTACGCTGGTGTAGCTATAACAAAGGTTTTTGAAAATTATAATTTACAATTAATAGTGGCAAAAACAGCAAACTTTGTCCTTCAGCCTCATAGGTGTGTCAGAGTCTGACCTGGAGGAGAACAGAGAAGAACCGCTAAGAACCACAGCTTCTGATAATAACTACCACAGTCACTCTCAAGTCCGCTAAGTGAACCTGGGAAACTGGACCGATCGAGACCGAGAAAGGTGAGTTTAAGCATCATTTACCTTCTATAATGTGCAACACGGTGCTTTTACAGCATTGTGTTGAAAAAGTCAGTCTAAATATGGTTTAGATGCCTTTAAAACCAAGCCGGAATTAGCGAGTTGTACACATGTAATCACTGAATTATCATCTACTGCCATGAGTCAAAAAATACCTAGAAATCTCCACAAATAAATTACGGTCAGACTGGCCAGCTAAGGTGTTAAAAGTCCAGCCATGTCTGTACTAGATGGGTAGAAATATTAGGTGTAAATATGCTTTAGATGTGTTTAAAACCAAACAGGAGATTAGCAAACGAACTAGCGTAGCATCTAGGGCAGCCAGTAAAAACACCTGGAACTCTCTTCAAAATCACTGAAATCACAATCAGACTGTCCAGTTAAGGCATTAAAGGACACATGTCTTTCCTAGGTAGGTGTGTAGAAATATTAGGTGAAAATATGCTTTAGATGCGTTTAAAATCGAACCGGAAACTAGCCATATGGACTACAACGGCTGCTGCTGATGTCGTCATTGGAAGTCTTGACCTTGTATGTACAAATGTAGCGACAGAACTACTTATAAACGCGACAAATGAATAAGAAATCAAAATAGGTTGTAGATATCCACTCAATTTTGATCAAAGTGAATATAAAGACAGCACCTGGAGGGTTCAAACTCAAACTGTATGAACTATTAGGGTCGACAAATGCACAAATAAATAAACCAAAGGCTAAGAAAAGTGGGTTTAGCAAAATATCATCCCTTTAAGGCTTAAATGAGAGGAAGAGTACTGTAATTCTAAGTAGGAGGTAATACACTTTCAATCACAGGCACATGTATACAACAAGTAGCTTGATATAGATGTGTTGTGTGTTTTAAAGTGCTATTTGTTTGCCCTTCACATTAAAACCAAATTGACTGACAATCAGTGGAAGTCATAATCCAGTCATGACAAAAAAAATAAATAAATCCTTTTATAGATTTGGTGTGCATACAGTTCATTCCTAATTTGTGTAAACAAGCACCCACATGCGCCACTTGGTTATCTATGTTAATACCTATATATAGAGCATGTGGTTGCTCTGGTAACACCTAAACACTTTTAGCCATCAAACCCATAGGGAATACTATTAGCAACAGTTGGAAGAACAGAGTGAGTGAGTGGGCAGGCCAGCTAACATTAGCTTAGTGAGGATCTATATTGATTTTAATTGATCCAGTTAACATTAGGCAGCAAGAGAAAGCTGAGAGCATCATAGACAGCAGACTGGGAGACTCAGTATCTGTTGACCTGAGATCCAAAAGTGGCTTGTTAAAATTTGTGGAATACTCTGACAGTGAGCAGCAATTAGGAGTTCAGGATGCTTGTAAGGATCAGAACACAAAGAAAATAACAAAAGGAGGAAGTACTCCGACGTGTGGTGGTGGTGGTGAGGAAACATGAAATATGGAGGGCAGAGGAAGAGAGGAGAGAGAGAGAGAGATCAAACAAGAACAATGTTGAGGAAGAAAAGACCGCAACAGGGAGCCACAATGGTATCCAAGGATGTTAATTCCTGGTTGCCATGACGATATCTATCCATTTTGCAGGAGAAAAAAAGCCAATAATGTCACCACGGGGTCATTGTGTGTGAATAATGTGTTAACACAAAAATTTTATTCCAATGCCATCCTCAGCGGTGTGTTCTGCAGTGACCGACGCTGCTTCATAAAACATACCCAGTAAAAATATACAGTATCACTGTGTAAAACGTATGTGACCACAAAACATATCCCTTCATATTCCACTCAATTCTTCAATTCACTGTAGAGCTGCACAATTAACCGATTTTAAATCAAAATTGGATTTTTTAATTAGGACAATTTTTAAAACAATAAAATAATCAAATTGATTTCATCTCTCTCATGTCTCCGGGCCACGCCCCACCAGGCTACCGTAGGCTCCTCCTCCTCACTGTGAAAGCAGCCTGTCACAGAATTCCATGTAATG
>JAPTGZ010000012.1:7499616-7513899 GCA_029814645.1 Fowleria isostigma
ATAAATAAAAATAATTTTGAAAGATTTATCTGAAAAAAAAAAACCCTGTTACATTATGCACTCAAGACATTTGTTTAATGCAAAAAAAAAAAAAAATTCTAAACTTTCACTTTCCTGGGTGCCAGGAGGATATCTGAAATTGAAAGCCTAATACCCATGAATGGAAACGTGACGTCATTTCGCCTGTGAAGAATGTCACTGTACATATCTGAAATGTTCTTTTTGTCTAGGAAGAACTGAATGACAGATTTCTCCAATTCATATCCAGTCTAGTTATTAAATGTTAACACGTTTTGCCATACACCCCAAACTGCCTGAGGGCGAGGAACTGTCATAACTGGATGTCAACAAACCAGCATGGCGGACCGTACGAGGCTTATGCTCATTTACAGGCATTTTTAATGACCAGAGGCGCTTGGTCCTTCCTTATTTGAGAGAAACAGGAAGAAAGACGGCGTATACGGCAAGAGAAGCTGTTCTACCTTTTATATAGTTATTTGTCTATTTGGAGACCACAACCATGGGGGCCGCCATTGTTGTTTCTCAGCCTGTGACGTCACAACACGTAAATGGGAGTACATCGGTGGGAAGTTAAAGGTTTGAGTGCCGTTCCAGTGCATTTTCGCGGGTAGAAGGTTGGAAAAGCACGGGTTCTGGTTGTCTGGAAAGCAGCATAAGCCTGGTCTGGTCTGGAGCAGGCTAGCTCCATAGAATAAATCTCCATGGTAACTTATGTCATCACATATCCCGCTTTCCACTATCCTGCTTTTGTGCAACCGGACCACAGGTGAATTGAGGCAGGATACCCAAGATATCCCGGCTTAATCCCTTATTCTAGTGTCAGTTTATTGACTTGTTTGGTGACTGAGAGGTGACAAAAATAAATCTGACAGCAAACTCCTCTTTTAGTATCATCACGGACAATTAAACGATACAGTTTCAGTCACATTATTAACGTTGCGATTTATTTCATCATCCTGCTAGTCCAAAGTAACCGTCTAACTTCACATTAAAACAAAAATACTTCATAAACACCACGGCTAAAACCATTCAAAACTAGGATAAAGTTGCCTAGCTAACGGTACTCACGGTTTGGTAAGTTGACGTTGCACAAAGTACAGTGATATCCTCTCGGTGTCGTTTTTATATCGCCGTTTGCATCCATGGTGCAAAAAAAAATAAAGTATACCAAACTATAGAAAATAACTCATTCAGTAAAGTTGTCTGTACAGGGAAGACTGTCTTCCATGAGGTTCTCAAATCTCCCTCCAGCGTCGGTCCTACGTTTGTTTCCAGTCCGTCCCGATAATCCGTCCGTGTTGTCTCACGTTTCAACACAAAGTTCCGCTGAATGTATTTTTATAATTTATTGTAATTTATATTTATTTATGCATCAGTGCAAACCAGGACGAGATTTATATCAGACAATGTGATGGATTTAGAATCAAAAAGTTTCCCATATAAATATCTATAATTTGAACTATCATAAATTTTGGTTCCTATGTAACTTGCATATTTTATTCCTGACTGCCTTTTAATGTTATGGCTCCACAATGAAAAACGATCCTGTAAATTCCAAATTTAGAGAGAGAGAACCTCCAGGGAATATTTTGTGTCTGTGTGTGTAATCCGGCTGTGGAACAATTTCCGGAGTTCAGTTAAATAAAACATTGTAGACTATGAAGGTAATGTGGTTTTTTTTTTCTTCTTTGTTTTCTTCTTGTGTTTTGTTCCTTGCTTTCATTTACTTTTTACTTTGTCTATTGGCATTATTTGATATAATTTTTTAAAAATTACTCATTTTGGTGCCCATAATCTGTTGTTTTATGAGTATAAATTTCTCTTTATTGGGTACATTTGTGTTCTGTATGTTACTTTTGGTGTGTATTAATGCATGTTTATAATTTATTCCTTTGACTTAATTGCAACCATACTTGTTTAAGTAGTAAAACTGGGGTGGGAGTAAATTAGTCTTGGGTTAACTAGGGTTATATATTAGTAGTGAATTACTGTATATATTTACATTTACTGTATATTATGTACATGTTTACAACCAATGTCTGTGTATTTATGTAAATTTCTTTGTATATTAACAGCAAACTAGATCTGTGTACGCACGAGATGTATATCAGTATTATACACATATGTATACGGTAATTAGTATTGTACATGGACTACATAAGCTTGAAATAAACTATTAACCCATTTTTATGTTAACAGTATATTTTGTAGTTATACCATTGCAAATGTTTCTCAATATACCTTTAGCATTTCTTTAAATCTGTTAAACACCCACATTCTTCCATTTTTAAAGCGAATAAAGATAAAACATTTACATTTTGCTCCAAATAAGCCTCATTAAATAAGCTTTGCGCTAAAACAAATCCATTTCCAGTGATGCTTTAGCAGTTAACTGATGTGTGTTATGTGTAATATTTTAGCTGTTGTGTTGTATCTTTCCAACATCCAGGAAAGCCTGAGTAAATGTGAAAAACAATTTCAGACAACTTATTTCAATGTACAAAAATGTTTAATAACCACTTTTTTCCAACCATAAAAACATTTATAAAATCCATAATGAATGCTTTACAACTGATGAAACACATGTTTAAATGAGATTCCCTGTTGTATTGAAAGGAAAAAAAAAAGCAGTGCGTAGTTTTCAGTCTTTAAAACCCACTTTCAAAAAAATAAAATGCCTTAGATTATAAACTAAAAAAATAAGTACAAGTTTTTGAAAATAAGCACCGCGTTTGACAATATTTACACAAGCTCTCATTTCTTAGCTGGTCTTCCTCTCCTGGTTTTTGGCTGGGCCTCAGACTCGTCCTTCTTTGCGATGACCTGGTTGTCTTCGGGGAGCTCGTTTGTGGACTCCTCAGAGATGGCGGTGACCTTTGCCCCTCGCCTGGCTCTCTTGACAGGCTGAGGTTTCTGATCCGAGAGATCCTCCTCTTCAGTTTTGGTGACACTCTTTGACGCGTCGTTGCTTTCGGTATCCTTTTGGTCCCCGGACTTCTGCCTCCTGCCTCGAACTGACTTCAGAGGAGTTACTTCAAACACCTCGCAGTCTGCTTTCCATTTGACAGACCTTTTGGTTTTCTTGTCGTCAACGGCGTTGCTTGGCTCTTCAGTGGAGTTCACCTGGTCACTGCTCACCGGCTCCTCAGTGTTTGCTTTAGCCTTTGTCGCTGCCCTTCGCCCCCTTTTGACGGGCTCCTCTGGAAGTGGAGCCGGTTCTGGAACCACATCAGTGACTTCGACACTGCTCTCCTCTACGGGAACAGCAGCGCCTCGACGTGCTCTTTTGGCTGGGACGGACTCGGACACTTCAGTTTTTGCAGATGCTTTAGCCCCCCTCCCCCTAGTGGGTTTGGCTTTTACAACGTCAGTAGACTTGGCGTTCGTCTTCTCTTCAGTCTCTGGCTCATGCGCAGGTTTTTCTTCAGATGCTGCTTCAGCGACACTGGCCTCTTCTGCAGCTTGTTTCCCTCTCCTGCCTCGCTTGGGCTTGTCTTTGGCGCTGACTGTGGGGACCGCAGGGACCTCCTGAACCTCTGTGGATTCCACCGGGGTTACGCTCTCAGGCTCTTGTGCTTTCCGTGCACCTCTTCTAGATTTTAGAACCTGTGGAGCTTCATTGATCTTCTCAGGCTGAGCTGGAATTGAAGCCACTGTCTCCTCTGGTGGAACAGTTTCAGCTGTTGGGACTTCTTTGCTTGGTTCTGCAGGATCTTGCTCCGCCTTCCTGGTCCTTCTCATTTTTTTAGCGGGCTCAGGGGATTCTGGAGTCTCAACTGGAAGAGTTGGTTCATTGTCCTCTGGCTTTTCTTCCTGTTTAGCATTTCTTCCCCTCTTTGCCCTGGCAGGAGGTCGGGATACCTGCTTGGTCTCCTCTGGAACGACTGTGTCTTCTGTCACCTCGTTTTGTTTAACAGTCTCTGGTTTCGTCTTTCTCCCACCTCTCTTAGGTTTGTCGACAGAGGGAACAGGCAGTTCAGGTTCAACATCTTCTGTAACCTGCTGCTCAATCACAACTTCAGTGCTTTCTGGCTCTGGTTGAGGTGCCTCAACAGGTGCTGTTTTAGCTTTTCTCCCCCTTTTGGGTTTTGATGTGGGCTTTTCTTCAGGAGGTGCTGGAGCATCATCTACAAGACTGGCATTTACCACTGAAGGTTGGTCACCTGCATCTTCAGCAGGTAGATCAGTCATCGTTGGAGTTTCTACAGCTTTCTCTGTGACTTTTTCAGGTTTCTCATCAGAAGGGCCTTCTTGAGCTTTGGCATTTCTGCCTCTTGTGGTCTGTCTGACTGCAGGTGGTGCTGGAGCTTCAGTTTTCTTGCCTCTTCGTCCTCTGACTGGAGCTGGAACAACAGGTTCTTCAGACACTACCTCCTGTTCCACATCTGTCACTTTAGATTCCACCACCTTTGCCCTTCTGCCTCGAACAGGTTTCTTCTGAGCTTCAGGGACAACGACAGCTTCTTCGTTTTCGGTGACTTTGAAAGTTACCGTCTTCACTTCTGGTGCTTCGGTCTCTGTTGCATCCATTGTATTTTCTTCACCCTCAGTAGGAACCACCTCACTTAAATCTACAGGAAAAAAAAAAAGTAAAGTTTGTTCATTACATTAACATTGATTAAAATAAGCAGTAAAATGCAGTAAGTGTATTGTCTGATTATGAATGATTCTCAAAGCACAAATTACTGCAAATGTTTTCATACAATCACATTTAATGAGGGAAGATTAATACCTTCTGCTTTATCAGCCTGGGGAACAGATGCCTGTTTACTCTTCTTTCCCCGCTTCACAATAGGTTTCTCTTGAGGTTCCGCTTCATGATCGGCTTGAACTTGGGATGTCTGTTTATCTTCTGGCACCTCTTCAGTTTCAGCAGGAGCCTCCTGGACGGTTTCAGCTTGTTCGCCAGTAGCCTTTTTGGCGTTTCCTCGTTTGGGTTTGACAGCAGGCACTGGGGTTTCCTCTGGTGCGAGTCCATCATCCTTGGACTCGGTGGTTTTTGCATTTCTGCCTCTTGTGGTCTGTCTGACTGCGGGTGGTGCTGGAGCTTCAATTTTCTTGCCTCTTCGTCCTCTGACTGGAGCTGGAACGACAGGATCTTCAGACGGTGCTACCTGTTGTGCGTCATCGACTGCTTTAGATTCCGCCACCTTCGCCCTTCTGCCTCGAACAGGTTTCTTCTGAACATCAGGGATAACGACGGCTTCTTCAGTTTCTGTCACTGTGCGAGGTGCCGTCTCCAGAGCTGAACTCTCAGCTGTTGGGGCCTGGGTGATGACTTCCATGGAATCTGTTGTCTTTTCTTCAATTCCACTGGGCATGACTTCACTGGCGTCTGCCTCCACTTCAGCTTGGTCTGTTGGTGAACCGTCATGCACTGCTGATTCAGAGACGGCGTCCATGGCGGCTGATAGGCCAGTCTCAACATGGACTTCCTCTGACTCGTTATCACCAGTAACTTCAGTTGGCTCTGCTAAAACAGAAACATTTACTGAGTATTTCACTTTATTAAACATACATCATTGAACATTTTGGGGGAAAATACCGTGACATAAGAACAGAATTTAAGTCAAATGCTTCTCTTTAATGCTGTAGTTCATTTAGATAACGATTTCCACAACCAATCTCAACTGTATTTATGTTTTAAAACTAAAGACCAATGCCTCCTGATTTCTTCAAGCGTCAAAATACAATACTTCAGCCTCATTTTTAAAAACCTCAAACTCCATATTGGTTTTACTAAATTAAATGTTATTCTGAATACATTTAGCACAAAACACCAACTACATACCTTTGGCCATGTCTGCATCAGCTTGTGGATCCTCAGCCAAGTCCAGCTCTGTAAAACAAGAGGCAAAACATTTTATAATCCTAATGCAGCTCACAACCATTTAACGCATCATTCTTGAACAAGTAACCCACCTTTTTCTGTGACTGAATCATGATCCACAATCATTTGTTCTTCAATCTGTTAAAATATAAATAAAGATTTGTTAATGTTAAATTTAAGGTTATTCCAAGACTGTGTACTAGCTGGTGATTCTTTAGTGTTATTAGTGTCTGTTGATTCATTATCACATCCATACACTCAACAATTACTCTCGTTCTAATATGAGTACAGGCTCTTCCAATTACCTCCACTGCCTTTTCTTGTTCTGCTGGAGTACTCGGTGGCTCCATCATGAGCTCTTCAAGGCCTTCGAAGTCTTCCACTGGTGCAACACCCCTCAGCCGCGGTGACTTCATGAGTCTCTTGATACCAAAGTTCCTCTCAACAGGATTACTCTTTTCCTTTGGAGTTTTCATGAGCCTCTTAAGGCCGACCATATCTTCAACAGGAGCGCTTTTCTCCTTGGGGGTCTTCGTCATTCTCTTGATGCCTGCGAGAACCACAGATGGGGAGCTCTCAGTTTTCTTGGCTGTCTCGTCAGATAGGATGTCAGGTTCTTGGATGAACTTTGGCGTCTCCAAAAGTTTAGCATCATCAAGTCTTCCTTCTTCGAGTGGTTCATCCTCCCATTGTGGAATGTTGAAAATTTGCTTGACTCCACTGAGGCACTCTTTCTGTTCAGGCTTCTGCTTGGGAGTCTTCAGGAGATTTCCTCTGATGTCTTCTACAGGTTCAGACTTCTGTCTCGGGGTCCTCATTATTCTCTTGACTCCAGTGAGACACTCTTGTTGTTCAGTTTTCTGCTTAGGAGTCTTCAGGAGATTTCCTCTGAGGTCCTCTACAGGTTCGGACTTCTGTCTCGGAGTCCTCATCATTCTCTTGACTCCGGTGAGACACTCTTGCTGCTCAGTCTTCTGCTTGGGAGTCTTCAGGAGATTTCCCCTGATGTCCTCTACAGGTTCTGCACTCAGTTTCGGAGTCTTCATGATCCTCTTCACTCCAGTCAGACACTCTTTTGGTTCAGGTTTCTGCTTGGGAGTCTTAAGAAGTTTCCCTCTCAGGTCATCAACAGGTTCACTTTTCTGCTTTGGCGTCTTCATAATTCTCTTGACTCCAGTGAAACACTCTGACAGTTCCATCTTCTGGTTTGGAGTTGTTGAAGCATGAGTGCTCATGTCACTGGGCTGCTGTTCACTAGAGTCCATCTCCAAAGCAGGTATGTCACCAGCAAAGACTTCTTCTTCATCTCCATTAAGGAGGCGCTGGACTGCCTCACTGTTGTATCTTGTGACTTTTACAGTCAGGGGAGACACCGTCATTTGACCTGCAAAATGAGTTATGTTTCAATGTTAAAACCACCGTCATTTTATTTGTGATACTGACAAAGGTTTCATTCTTTGGCTTGTTCTTAACAGTACTGTGCATGTTACCTGGCTCCTCTGGTGTGTTCAACACAGATGGTTCTACCATCGATCTGCTGAGCTCTACTACTGGTGTTTTGAGGCCATTCTTCTCACTGCTGACAGATTTCTCCCTTTTATGTACAGGAGTTTTAAACATTTCAGAAATTCCTGAAACATAAATCACACATTAAGTGATACAACATAACATGAAAAGCATAAAATACAAAGTCAAGAAAGAACTAATTGCATTTACTGGGATGAGAAAAGGTAATTACCGGTCATGTCTTCATCCATTTTCATGTCCCTCTTGGACAGTGCTGTATTAACAACCACTCTTGGTGCAGCACCAGTGGCATGTACAACCCTCTGTTTGACAGCTCTTCCCACAACAATTGTAGCAGGTGAATTTGCATGTCCAGTACTGGCCAGTACAAGGTCCTTCACACGTCTTGCAGGTGTCTGGGATATTAAAAGGGGTTATGTCATTGCACAAATAAAAAAAAACGAATGAATTTGAAGCTAAACTGAAACATCTTGCCATATTGATGTTACCTGTGCTTTGGGAACTTTCTTCACAGCCTTTTTGGTGACAGTTTGGCGTTTAGTTGTTGGAGCAGCCCGCTGGACCTTAGCCTGGCCAAATTTCACAATGTCTGCCCAGGAATTCATTGCTGAAAAATGTGAAATTAAGTATTATTTCAGTGACAAATTTAATATTTTATTTGACAATGCATAATGAAATCAAGATTAAAAGTTACTAAAGAATGTAGGTTTTAAAGCCTAAAATGATTAGACAATTGAGTGTTTTTTCTGCTACAACATCAAACAGTACAAAGTACTGTATCACGATGTGGTCAGTTATCCCAATTGTACTTCAAATGCTTATTTAATATTAATAGAAAACATATCCAATTGAATATTATGTCAATTCCAACATACCCTTCATAGAGACTCGTGACATTCCACTTCTGCGAATCACTTTTGTAGCACTCTTCGTCAAACCTGGAGTCTTCTTTGTGGTGCTCTTCATGCTCTTCCTTCTCAGTGGTATTTTAGGAGTTACAGTGGCTGAAGGAGTCATGTCAGTAACATCATCTACGGCAATTGGAGATGGTGTGCTGATGCGAGACACAGAGAAGCGTCCTTGCACTGTGGGGGTCTGTATTCTTGAATTCAAGGGGGTTGTCACTGGTGTTACAGTGGCAGTGCCCGTGCCCGACTTTCTCTTCACTGTAGAACCTGTGGACTTTCGCTGGTCATTGGCCTCAGGGGTCTTTGATTTATTTCCAGGTGATGGAGTTTTAGGAGATGCCGTCTTTGATGCAGGGGACTTTTGTGCAGATGCTGGAGTCTTGGGAGAAGCAGTCTTGGATGCGGGTGACTTCTTTGCAGATGCTGGTGTCTTGGGAGTAGCAGTCTTGGACGCAGGCGACTTCTTTGCAGATGCTGGTGTCTTGGGAGAAGCAGTCTTGGATGCAGGCGACTTCTTTGCAGATGCTGGTGTCTTGGGAGTAGCAGTCTTGGATGCAGGCGACTTCTTTCCAGGCGATGGAGTTCTAGGAGATGCAGTCTTGGATGCGGGGGACGTCTTTGTAGATGCTGGTGTCTTGGGAGTAGCAGTCTTGGACGCAGGTGACTTCTTTCCAGGTGATGGAGTCCTGGGAGAAGCAGTCTTGGACGCGGGTGACTTCTTTCCAGGTGATGGAGTCCTGGGAGAAGCAGTCTTGGACGCGGGCGACTTCTTTCCAGGTGGTGGAGTCCTGGGAGAAGCAGTCTTGGACGCGGGCGACTTCTTTCCAGGTGATGGAGTCCTGGGAGTAGCGGTCTTGGACGCAGGTGACTTCTTTCCAGGTGATGGAGTCCTGGGAGATGCGGTCTTGGATGCAGGCGACTTCTTTGCAGATGCTGGTGTCTTGGGAGAAGCAGCCTTGCCATGATCTTGGTCAGACTATTAAAACATATCAACAACGTTAAGATTACATGACACAGAAATCTTGCTTTTGGGTAAAATTACTCTGTTCTTTCTGTGAAAAGCTCCTACCTTCATCAGACCAATGGCTGATGCTCGTCTGAGGAGTGACTCTTTTGGTTTAAAGAGACACAAGCTTCTCCTCGGAGTGGCCCCTTTACGTAATGGTGAGTCTGGAGGTAGACGTTTGTCAAATAACTCTGGACTCAACTGACCTCCAAAAGACACACGCTTCTTTTTCATCTGCTGAGTGGGTAAATCCTTTCCAAGTTCTCCACTTTTGCGCTTTTTGGGCAGCTCTTTAACTAGAAAATGAATTTATACCATGATTACACATTGTAAATGGCACAAAAAAACAAAGCAAAAAATAAATCCTTTACTCTTCCAGTGAATGTGGTATGAAATATTTCAAATGTATGTAGTTATTTGCAGTACCTTGATCACCTTTCTCTGAGCTCTTTGGTGTTGCCTTTCGTTTAGCCTCTGATTTGGGAGATGCCATAGCTTTCTCTTCCTCTTTGTTCACCGTTTCCTTGGATGGTGTGGCATCTTTGCTTCTTCTTCTCCCAGGTGACTTGGCCGTTGGAGTAGGGAGTTGCTCAATAACCTCAGCCACAGGAAACTTCTGGGGTGTTGCTTGGCGTCTTGTTTGTGGTGAAGTTGGTTTAGACTGTTTGTCTTCAACATTGGGTGCTTCTGTCTTTGTAGCAGAAGCCTGGAGGGACCTTCTCTGCTTCTTAACAGACTGTGGAGTCCCATTGCTTGGAGTCTCCGCTTTCTTCGTTTCAGCTGTTCTGGGAGAGATTCTTGCTGCCTCTCTCTTGGGGGTATTCTTGCATGCACTGAGAACAAAAGGCGTTCCATCATTTTTTCTGACTGACTGAGGCTGCGGAGTGCAGAACTTCGATGAAGGCGTCTGCAGTAGACTGGCAGAAGACTTCCGAGGGGTCTTGACATCAAGAGATTTTTTGATCATTTGATACAGATCGTTGAAAGGGGACGCTGCCTTGCTTTGAGACAGACGACCATCTTCTTTGGATTCCAACTCCAAAGTCTTCTCCAGGGATCGTTGGATGTTGTCATGGTTGGTTCCAACTTTCAGATGGGGGTCTACAATGACACATCAATAAAACTCAGTTGAAGTTAAAGACCAGAGTGTTTTACACTGAGACCACCAATGAGCATCATCAAAAAGACTGAAGGAATCTACAACTTCAAAATCCCACACTGACACATGAAATCTAATTTAAAAAGTACATTAAAGTAGATCTGAAACACACTTTGCGCTGATCTAAACTTTTGTGTAATCCAGGCTAAATGTTATTACAATTTCAACCACACAATCTCACCAGATGATGCTTCGGAGATTCTTTTTTCAGCTGCGGTAGTGCTCCCAACTTGATGATCTTGCAGAACCTAGACAGAAAACACTTACTGTCATACTTATAATTAATGCTGTTGGAGATTGATCCAGTAATGGGTTGACTTTAGCTCTTCAGTGCTTAAAAATTTACTTACTTTAAGAGTTTCAGCTTTGCCTCCAGAGGAAGATCTCTTTTTGGGTGTGGGTGTCGGAGGGTACTCGAACCTAAAAAAAAAATCATGTAAACATTATATCACTTGCAATTATCATGGAAGTGAAAAATATTTTTGCATGTAAATATCAAAACAAACCAAATCATTCAGTGACTTAGCATTAAAGATGGAAGCATCAATAATAACAAAAATAGCTCAATGTCACAAAATACTCTTAAAACCAACCTGAAAGAACGATCAATAATGGTTATTACATCTCCATGCTTTAAACGCTCAGACTGCTGCAAAGCCTGCCCATTGATGCAAGTTGGATTTGCAGAGCTCAAATTTGTCACAATCACCTGAAAGACAAAGGAAAAATAACTCAGAACACAATCCAAAACTAATATCAAAGTAGAATGTCATTTTGCCTGTACCCCATTAAGATGACTCTGATTTATAAAATTTAAATATTATAACAAAAAGGTGTCAGTATTGTTAAACTAAAGGTGATTTTTTTTTTTCAAAGTAGTTTTATCTTGACTTACTTCTTTATTTTCATTCAGATCAATTCTGCAATGCTCCTTGGACACTTGGGGAAGCTGAATACGGATGTCACAATCAGTCTTCCTGTAAGATGACACACACACAAAGTCTACTCAACAAAAGGAAGATAAAGGATTAAAATCAGCAAGGAATTAAATGTAACTCATATGGTAAGCTGTGGTAACATTTAATTGTTAGGCTGGATATGTATTGCTGATATCTGTAATTCAGTTCTTCCTAGTCAAAAGAACATTTTAGATATGTACAATGACATTCTTCACAGAAGAAATGACATCACTTTTGCCATTCATGTGAACTGGGCTTTCAATTTTAGATATCCAAAGTGACATTTTGGATATCTAGAATGTTCATTCTACATATCTACAATCAAATTTGTCCTTGTCAAAATGAATATTTCAGGTATCTACAATGACATTCTTCCTATCCACAACTGTCATTTCAGATATCCAAAAGGAAAAACTGTTCCAGGAGATATTCAGAATGTAATTTTGAATATCCAAATACATTATGACTAATAAAAATGTCATTATGGATATCCATAATTTGTATTATGACTACTAAAATTGTAATTTCACATATCTAAAATCAAAATTATGACTGTAAAAATGTCATTTCAAATATCCTTAAATGCATTGTTGATATCTGCGTTTTGGATATCTGGAATAGTTTTTCATTTTACTCCATTATTATATTCATTATTATTTTGAATATCTGAAATGACAGTTGTGGATAGACAGAATGTCATCGTAGATATCTGAAATTATCATTTTGACTAGAAAGAATTCTATTGCAGATTTCTAGAATGTTTCTTCTACATATCTAAAATGCAGTTGTGGAGATCAGAAACAGAAAGTCCAATACACACGAATGGCAAAAGTGACATCATTTCTCCTGTGAGGAATGTCATTGTACATATCTGAAATGTTCATTTGGACTAGGAGGAATTTAATTACAGATATCAGTAATACATATCCATTCTAGCTATTAAATGTTGAAACAGCCACTTTAAAGTATCTTGAATTGAATTTGGACTGGGAGAAATAAAGTTTTAGATATATACAAAATACAATGTCTACTCTTAAGAATGTTATTGTGGATATCTTTAACATTCTGACTAATAAGAATACAATTCTGAGTAGCAGAAATGCTATTATGACTATGAAAATGTAATTACAGATAGGACTGGCTCCATTAAATGTTAAAACGGCTCGTCATAAACTCATGTCCATTTAACCGTCAAAGACAGGGATAGTATTTATTTACTGACGTCAGCAGCTTATGCCCCTCCTCCATAGTGTGGGTTTTTATAGGATCTCTGTCAACTCAACATGAGCTTACACAAGTGTTAACACTACTTAGTAAATGTCGACTCACACAAATACCTGTAGGCTATAGGTTTTCTGTCTCTATTCCTATAGATACTCCGATAAAAAGTCACCTCAGATCAATTAGTCAGAAAGACATGACAAACAAAAGCAGAACAGGGAAATAATAATAAGATTTAAAAGGAGAAACAGTGATCAGGATGTATTTTATTTGTCTCACCTTCCAAATAAGCAGGAGGCAGCCAGGGGAAACTCAGTCCCATCTCCTCCACTCCTCTTTATCACAACTATCTTCCCATGTACTGGCATTCTCGTAGCTTTACCTTGAAAACATTAGAAAACACGTGTCATTACATGTGAATGTATTTCTCTATGTATATGTCTTTATGTGAATATCTCTATGTATATTGTGTTTCCAACAAAATGTTCTATGTATATCTGTGTACACACCATGAAATGTATATAATCAGTTTTGTACATGAAGTGCACAAGCTCGAAATAAACCAATCAATCATAAAGTACTAGCTAAACACCAACACTATTGTTAAATTAGCTATTATGAACAATAAATAAAACAAAGACATATGGCGTTTTAGGGTAGGTGGAAGGCTTGGAAAATGAGATGTGTAACCAAGAAAAATAGAAACTATTGAGTAACACTACCAGAATAAACACCTGTGTGTGTAATATGAATTAGCTTTTGATTTTTTAGCTAATGTTTTAACTCAACTTGGGCCATTTAATTCGATGTTGACTTCGCAGCCATTGTCCCAGACTACTGTAAGGACTCACAGTTAACCCCACACCACTACCACGTGTAATGTCATGTCGACAGCAACAATAAAATACTATAAAACCAAATGCAGTCAACACATCATGTTCAGAAAAGTAACACCTATGGCTTTTTTTAAAGTTACTAAACCATAACACGTTTATGTGGTACTAGCTTAACAAGCTTCAAAAACTCTCCGCCTTACCTTTAAACCGTTAGAAGACACGTAAACGTCAGGAAATCCATACAAATCAGCCGGTATTTGACAAAGTGGACTTTTAATGACTAAAACATATCAAACCTTTAGTACAACTACTACGCTACCACGCCGTACGACAGGTCTTCGTCCGACGAATAGTTAACGGAAGCTACTTCGACAGCAGCGCCGTGTCGACAGTCTCCTCTGGATGGAAGGTGTTTAAAATCACTCCGCCGGAGGTACACAAAGGCAGAAAAACAGACACCGAACATGGCTGGAGTCACGATTTACCACCTATTATACATATAGCTTTTATATAATTATAATTTTTGTGAGCTATTTCTATTTGCGATAAGTATTTAATAGAACTTGGATGGATGGTACTATTTTGTTTACAATTTTGGCGGAGTAATCACACCTCGAGCTGTGAAAAGTCATTTGAAAATGTTTGAAATTCCGCGCGAAGGGCTGTGATTGGCTACAACGTCCGGGACTTATTTAGTGGGAGGGGCGTACAGGACAACACAGCTGACTGCGGAAGAGAGGACGACCGTTGACGATTTTTTACCCCAACTTTATTAATCTGCGAATACGTTCAAAGATTTTCAGATTTTTTTCCCCC
>JAPTGZ010000012.1:7545459-7557344 GCA_029814645.1 Fowleria isostigma
ATTTAACCTTTTTAACCCATAAAGACCCAAACATCCACCATCTACCAAAACCATCTACTGATATAAACTGTTTAATCAATGTAGAATCACTAATACCTGTAAATAATTGGTGTAAAATACAGTTTGTCATCTTTTTACAGTGATCTGATATGACCCATCTGGACGTTCAGAAGCTCTTTAGTTAGTTCAGTTAATGACAGATTTTGCTGAAAAAGTCTCTTTTTCTTCAGTTTTCTCTGATTTTGATATAATAATCCTCAACTTTACTCTAAACTTTTATGAACATCTTCCGTATTAGTAAATTAAATGTTGGAAAATACCTGATTTTCACTGAAAAAACACAAAATGCAGAAGATGATATTACAAAAAATGGTGAAAAACCACTTTAGGATGGTTAAATATAGAGAAAAATGTATTTGGGAAGTGCCACAAATGTCCCACTGGGTCCTTACGGGTTAATCTCATTATTAAAAACATCTTCACCCCTCTGGCCCGGCTGCTCAGACACCCCATGTGTATAAACAAAGATAAAGAGAGATTCATGCAAATCAGCTCCAGCGGGGTGAGAACTCGGCGAGCGGGACTCTGGACAAATGAACGCAGGTCAGGGTCAGTATTGATGTGGTGCTGTGGGTTGTGTTTTGGTAGGTGGGGACGGTTAGTGATGGATGGAGGTAGGGGGGGTGGAGTTTGCCGCGGTCCGGTGGCTGCCAGGGAGCCCCATCCCCATCCCATGCCGAGGGATTAGCTTTGCTAGCCGACAGATGGCCGGTGGACCTAAGCCCGCAATTTGTCCTTCCTGGATCAGCGGCCTGTTCTCACAGCTCCGTCCCACACAGAGACACTCGCGACGCCTCAGGAGTGGACGCTTTGTCACGGATCCATCTGAGGAAGTTAATTATCTTAATGGAAAAACGAATGTTGTGATAATGGAGGGTGCTGGACTTTTGACTTTTTGCTCTCAAGCTGTAATTTTAATTACATTTAACCTTAAACGATTTTATTGAAAGTATTACTAGGGCTGCACAATTAATTGAATTTTAATCATGATCACAATTTTGGCTGCCACGATTAAATTAACCATGATTGGCGGTGATATTTATATTTAAAACATGAGCTCTGCTACATATATCTAATCAAGCACTTTCTCAACCAGTAGTTCTGCCCACCACCATCAGGGGGCGAATGCATAGTTACGTCTTCATTAAGTTGCCGAAATAACAAGCTAGCGCACCCTGCAGTGACAGCCGCAGCCACTTGGTGAAACAATGACAGCGAATAGTGTTGAGAGACTAAAGTACAACAGCTATTGGAGTTAGCTAGCGCCTCCAAATGGCCAACATCCATGGTTTGGACTTGTTTCGGATTCAGGGAAAGTGGCGTTAAGAAGTCGTATTTGTGTTTGTGATGTTTTTTCAAATCAGGTTGAACAGATTAGTTATGTTAGCCTGTCGGGCAGACACGACTCTGCTGCACTCTTTAAATATGACAAGGAATACATGTAGGCCAAAGCTAATGTTGCTTCACAAAATCCCTGTCCGTGACCATCGGCAACCCAGACAACAATAACAGTGACCGAGTAATGGGTAACACCGAATCCATTTAACTCCAACAGGCACGCAGAAATAACAGATGTAATATGGTTTTATTTGGACAAAAACACGTCCAATAAATACAATGAGCAATGAGGGTCAAAACACTGGACAAGAAATATGTGATCCCTCTCGCAGTTATTTCTCCAAGCACAAAAATAAGAATCATATAAATAGCGTATTTATTAAGTTAGCCCTTGGTAAATTTTAAATTCTTTGGCTTAATTTATTTTTTTTAATCATTTATCCTTACACTGCACTGAAAACTCTTCACATATTTTGTTTAACCCATAAAGACCCCCACATTACTTTTGTGTCAGTTCCCAAATAAAATTCTCTTGATATTAAACCTTTTTAACCCATAAAGACCCAAACATCCACCATCTACCAAAAATCATGGACAGATATAAACTGTTTAATCAATGTTGATCCACTAATACATGTAAATAATTGGTGTAAAATACAGTTATTCATCTATGACCCATTTGGATGTTGAGAGGCTCCGTAGTGAATGTGTAAACACCGTCATCTTCTACAACATCGATTCACCAGTAAAACCCATGGAGTTGGATCAATGGTGGATGGACACACTGGGTTTGTGTTCAGTTATTGAGAGATTTTGCTGAAAAAGTCACTTTTTTCTTCAGTTTTCTCTGTTTTTGATCTAATAATCCTCAACTTTACTCCAAAACTTTTTTGAACATCTTCCAGATTAGTAAATTAAATGTTGTAAAACACCTGAATTTCACTGAAAAAAACACAAAATACAGACGATAATATTACAATAAATGGTGAAAAACCACTTTAGGACGGTTAAATATAGAGAAAAATGTATTTGGGAAGAGCCACAAATGTCACACTGGGTCCTTATTGGTTAAAAATAGTGCGCTAAAAATACAGATGTTTTCTGGAAAATGATGAACAATCATGATTAAAATATTGATCAAAATAATTGTGATTATCGTTTTGGCCATAATTGTACAGCTCTACTTATTACTGCAAAACAACAAACTGCAGGGCCTTAAACAAGCGGCAAACGGTGGAGACCGGGGCTGGTAGGTGGTGGTTAATTCTAGCCGCTGATGCTGAGGGATAAGGCTCTGGTCTTTTTGCTCCCCTGTGTGTATATGTGTGTGTGTATGTGTGTGTATGTGTGTATAATGTCCTCTTTGATCTGGCGCTGCCCCGACCCTGACCCTAGTGTCACCAAGAGATTGACCTACTCCCTCCTGACAACATGAGGCTCAGGTGCCTTCTCGCCGCACCTCCTGATTGGTTGCTGCTGCCGGCTCGTGGGCCAGTCAATTGTTCCTGCCCCTAACCCCTCTCCTTCTTTTAGGAGTCATTGCTTCCTGTGGGCCTTAAGCCTCTTTTTGTATCACCGCTTAATCCGCCTGGCGACAAGAGCCCTCAGCGGGCCGCTCAGCCAGCCCGCGGCGTTCAGAGGAGATGAGAGGAGCGAATAAAAAAAAAAAAGAAAAAAAGAGGAGCGCGGTATCAGCACATGCGTGATTGCGTGTGTCATGTGCTCCGAGTTCACAGCTGTCTACCTGGCGTGAGTCAGAAGCGTTTATGAGTGTGTTCTACTTTGCATGTGTGTGCGGAAACGCTTCATGAACAGAGAACCATCGGGGATTCTGGGGTTGGCGAGTTCACAGGAAAGCACAGGAATCCTCTCTTACGTGACTTTCACACTGTGCCCAGATTAAGTGCGTTCCCAGCCTCCTACGGCGTTCATACGTGCACGTGCATGTGCGTATTTGTGTGTGTATTTCCCCGTGCCCCCTTCCTCGATTACTAAGCAGCTAATGCCGCAGCCCACGCGTTCATCAAGATGGATGTTTGTTAAGGCGGCCGGCTGAGAGTCGCGGCAAATAGGGGTCATTTACGCAAGAAGTGGCTGCATGGGACTTTGAAAATATGGTCGCTTCCCTGCAAATACCGCAGATACTGGGGAAAAAAAAAAAAGATGGCCTGCTGTGCGCTGCCATGCCTCCAAGACAAAAACATAAACATGAGGGGGTGGGCATGCATATTTAATGTTTAAGTGTTAATATCTGGAGGGGGAAAAAGTGCAATGCCGGTGAGTGTGCGCGGGCGGCAGAACTTAAACAACAAACGAATGAGCTGTCTCCAAGTAGCAGAGCTCAGCATCCCCCTCCTGTTTCCTCTGTTCACTGCAGCCCCCAGGAAATGCCTTTGTAGTTTGGCATGCTGCAGCAAAGCTAACGCTGCTAACCCTCAGCTTACCCCTGTCTCAGATGAGACAAGCATACATTCACATGCCTGTAGTGTTGAATTATTGAGTATGCTATAGCAACGTATCTCCTCTGAAGTCAGAAATACAGGGAAGGCGTTCTGAATATCTGAAAAATTAACACGGCGACTCTTGAGTGAGCTGCTCCGACTAGAAATATATCAATTTTTAGCAATTATTCTTGAAACTTATGGAAGAACTTGAACAATAGAACATGGCGACACCATCTATAGAACATTAAACTTTATTTTCACACTAAAACACAGAGTAAAGCTGGATTTATAGTCACCACTATCTACGCCGTCACTTCAAACAGCAACGCGTTGGCCCGCAGAACTTTGACGTGACTTTGATGTTCCAGATTTTAACTACATGGCACGGCGATGCAGAGGCAATGCAAAGACACCACCTCCTGGTTGGCCAATTTATGATCGTATGATACAGGAACAAATGTAGTGGGGCTCTGCCATTTATAATTCATTTGTTTTGTGGTTATGCACATTAATAAACCCACTTAATTTAACTAAACTGTGCCTTTATTTGATTAGGACAAACAATAATTATTAGATTTTGGTATTCCCCGTAGGCTAACCGATTTTTATTCAGGGGTTGCATGGTTCATCTCCGACATTACCTCTTTCTCCATTGTTTACACTATAGTACGTCTAAAAGAACTATATGCTCATTGGCTTCTACAAACTCACAATACACTGCTCCGTGTCGGCTGCTATTAAACCACAAAAGGCTGACCGGAAGATATCAAAACCATGAAAACAACACCACAGAGTAGAGTTTGAGCTTTAAAACGAGACGATAACAGCACTACTGCCACCTTTCAATTTGGAGGGAAATGACAATACTTCCTCAAAACGGTGTCACTATAGTACATGGGAGTGTGAGAGCGCACTGTGGCGGTGTCAGATACGGTTTACCTACGTGGGCGACTTGATGCACGACTGTGGCGCAGATGATGGAGCAGGTCGTTCAATGATTAAAGGGTCGGCGGTTTGAATCCCCCTTCCAACTGTCCACATGTCAAAGTCTCCTTGGGCAAGACACTGAACCTTAAATTTCTCCCAGTGAGGCCTGGTAGTGCAACCGGCGCCACCCACTGGAGTATGAGTGTGTGTGTGAAAATGGATGAATGTGAGGCTTTGTAAAGTGCTTTGGGCACCATGAAAGTGTGGAAAAGCTTAAAGTTCAGCTAAATCCAGCTTGAAGACACATCCTTATGATCACGTGACAACTTACATTCCCCGCCTTACAGGATTGACATCTCGCTAATGGCCTGGGTTCAAGTCTGTGACCTTTGCCCTCTGCAGCTGTCCATCATACAACCCTGATCTGTTTTTAGTTTGATGCAGCAGCGATGCCTTCCCCCTCATTTCTGCCAAAAAAAAAACAGCTTTCATCTCTATAGTTAATGAAAAATGTGACTTTTAGTTGGACTTTGGTTCTGCTTGGAGGTGTTGCAGTGTTTGTCCGTGCATCACTACGCTTAAAAATAATCCACCCTCCATAACTTATCTGTCAAAGTAATTATATTCTGCCAAGGAGACGGACAAAGCTCACTGGTGGTTTCATGGGGAGGCTGTTTTGCCCTTTAAAATTAATGCTAGATTCACTGCAGGAACTCCTCTCACCTTGGCTGCATGGACTTAAGGAAGCAGATAACGTGCCGACAAAGCGAAGGTAAAAAAATGTATAATTTAGTGTTTAAAGTCATTTGTATTGAACGTCTGCTGCCAAACCGATTAACACATCAGCAGAATCCCAGATGAACAATAACCTCAAAACTCCAATTACAGCGTCATTTTCTGTTTTAACATTGTGATAACTGCAAAGAGGCAACTAATTATTCACATTTGTCCTTCTGTGTTTTATCACAGTTTTTAGCCAATTTTTAATAAGTAAGTGTCAGGCTGTTGTTTAACCCATAAAAACCCAGCATATTGACATTTTGTGTCAGTTCCCAAAGGAAATTTTCTCTATATTTAACATTTTTTAACCCATAACATCCACCATCTACCAAAATCACGAACTGATACAAACTGTTTAATCAATGTTGATCCACTAATACATGTAAGTAATTAGTGTAAAATACAGTTGGTCATCTTTTTATGGTCATCAGATGTGACCCCTTTGGGCGTTCAGAGGCTCCATAGTTACCTTGGAAACACTGCCATCTTCTACAGTAAAACCCATGGCGTTGGATCAATGACAGTGGATGGACACACTGGGTTTATGTTCAGTTAATCATAGATTTTGCTAAAAATGTCACTTTTTTTCTTCAGTTTTCTATGTTTTTGATATAATAACCCTCAGCTTTACTCTGAACTTTTATGAACATCTACATGATTAGTCAATTAAAAGTTGGAAAATACCAGAGTTTCACCAAAAACACACAAAAAGAGAAGATAATATTACAGTAAATGTTGAAAAACCACTTAAGGATACTTAAATATAGAGAAAAATTAATTTGGGAAGTGCCACAAAAATCCCATTGGGTCCTTATGGGTTAACATGTTCTAAAGACTTTGGGAAAAGAGGGGAAATCAGTTCTTAGAATGTTGATGATTACACCTTTGACAAAAAAACAATCAATAACTGAAACCTCACTGTGACCATACCTGTGTGATGGGTGATACTGCACGGGATAAACCAACCAGTTAACATTTATCACTGTTTGCATTTCAGCTAAAACTACCCACTGTTAGACGACTATAGTACATGTGATCGCTACCACAGCTTGCAGTGATATAAAGTCAGTCGACAGTGTGTTAACGCCGACACAAACCACAGAGCACGGTGTCAGAGCGCTGTCGTGTTTTTAATGCTACCACACATCCAAACGCACTTTCACCAGAAACTGTAACTTTAGCCTTATTACTCGACTCAGTGCTCCGTTTAATCGAACGCTACCGGAGGTAAAGCGCTCAAAATAAAAGCAGTTGAAGAATTCATCCGTTGCGGGGTTGTGTGTTACTTCCCTGTTTGCTCCTCCTTGTGCATTCTTTGCTAATGTTCTCCCCTTCCCCCACTGTACTCCGGTGCACTGCCCATCTTTCCTTTGGTGTCACCGAGTTCAGCTTTGGCCCCCCAGTACCCCGTCTGCACAACACGGTGCCCCTCCAACCATCTCCCCTTTTTTTTTTTTAGCTTCCTGGTTATTCATGCCTTCCGCAGTCTGTTCTCTCACTCACTTGTTTTGTCTGCATTTCTACATCCCACTGTTTGGGAATGTAGCGGTTTCCTGCCTTCTTCAGGATGACTTTTTTCCTTCCACATCAGTCTGGCTTCAGTACACACAACTCTGGCTGCAGTCAATAAGTCAGATGGTATAACAAGTACCTGTCACCATCAGCACCACCTTGTCTGTCTTCATCCGCCTCCTCTCGGAATACAAAGAGGTGTTAACGGAAAACCTTGAAATTTACACTTAATGGTGGTTGATGAGTCTAACCCAACCTGAAACTAAACTCAAGAAAAAAAAGGAAAAAAAAAGTTTTTCCTAACGTGTTGACATTGCAGAGATACGAGGTTTGCACCTGGCACTACCATCCTGCACATCCCTCCTCCTCATTTTTTCCTCCCTCTTCTGAGGTTACACAACTCTGGCTCTGTGCCTTGGAAGAAGTGAGATAAAGAGGTCAGTGTGCTCACCCTCACAGGAATACATGTATGCATGCATGCACACGGCAACTATCAGCTGATAACGGACCAGATGGAGGCTAGGGGTGTCTACTGTATGTGGCCTCCTCAGCACCTGCGTAACACGGCCGTATTGATAACAGACAGAAGATGTGGACACGTCGACACAGCAGATAGGGGAAGCAACAAAACCGACACATACTGTACATGATAAATAGAAGCCATATTGTTTCACCTTATCTAGGTTTACAACGTCTTCAGCTATAGTTTGGACTTTGGGAGTGTTCATGAGGCGGGTTGTATAGAAAAACCAATAAATGACTTCTCATTTATTATGTATCGTGTTTGCGCTTGTGTTGTATTTCTTTTTTACTTATGTTTGCTGTGGTATTTTTATTGTATGTACGTCAAGCTGCTGCTGCTGTTTTATTGTATGTAATTTCTCAGTTTGGGATAAATAAAGTACATCCATCCATCTATCTATCATTGGGTTATTCAACAGGCAGCCTGTGGGCCAGAACCGGCCCATCAATCAAATGAGACCAGCCCCTATACCCACAAATAGTAAATAAAATAGTCTAACAGCTGCTAAACAGTACATACACCCATTTGGGACCACCTTTACACCATTTTGCAACACTGTTTATAGAAGGTCAGAGAGATTGGTGTCAAGGGAAGATGTGAGTTGCCGGACAATGTGAGTTACGTATGTGTGGAAGCATTATCTTGGTTGACCATCTTTTACGACTCGCTACGGCACCTCACAAGGACAAATCCCTTTTGTATGAGTCAAATTGTGTAAAAGTACACAGACTTGACTTTACCTATAAGGAGTATCTTTCTAGCGATCATATATGATTTTGAGAGACATTTTAAATGCCTACTAAGTCAGACAGGTCACATTAATATGTCGATTATGGGTACAGAATCTGGCTGAGGCTCCGTTAGCAGCTGCTAGCATCATGCTGCTAACATTAGCCACACACCTTAAGAGCTAATCAGTGGTATGAGGCTCGTTCTGCAGTCACTAGCACCATGCTGCTAATGTTAGCCTGAGCACTAGAGATATAAATCTGGGGGAAAACTGAGCGGTGAAGTGTAATCGCGGCACTGTAGCGAGTTATTTGACCTAGCAAGGGTGCTGTAGCGAGTCAAGATGGACAGCAGAGATAAATGCTTCTACGCATGCACGGCTCACATTGTCCCGAGACTCAAATCGTCCATTGACAACTGACTTCAATATGAAAACATGGCATATTCCATAGATAAGAGACGCAAAATTGACGCTGAAAATAGAAAATTTAGTAAAATTTGATTTGTCTTGGTCAAAGAACAAAGCAATACTGGCAGTCATAAGTTGTTTTAAATGTCATGTTTACATTTCTTACTTGCACTAAAATCCAGTAATCACTGTGACTGGGATGGCATGTTCTTTCCCCATAAAGACAACATTTGACGACCCCCCCCGTATCCTTAATGACAAGTTTTGACACCTGTTATATCACTAAAGACGTGATTTAATGACCATTGAAACAGGTTCATTTTTTTCAAATGTAACAGAGGCTGTGATAGGTGGAGGTGACCACAACCCATACTAGGCCAACCAATAGAATTTAACGATACATTTTCAGCAGTTTTTCCCGAAGTTTGCCTAAGTACTGATGACTGTAGCTACTGGAAGAAGAAACAACACACTGGAAAGACAATATGTTCTATGGGTAGCCCTGGTAACATATATATGGGTTGTTCCTAAATAAAACTGTTAAAAACGTGATAGTGATATGTCCATTGTACATCCAATATTAGAGTCACACTGGGCCACAGTTCATAGCCTTCCCACAATTTGGCCCATGGGAAAGTATCGTTGAATAGCCCTGATCTATCAGATGAAAAAGTGGGATAGCTTCCAGCATTAAATTCCAGCATTAAACGCTAAAAAACCCACAGGGACGCGAAAGACTCAAAATGACAAGTCTTATCGCTTTTATCAACTGAGCAGAGCTGTGAAGCCGTGCACGTTTATCTTTTTTTTCCCCTCTGAAAATCACATGAAGGTTGCTAGATTGACGAACATCTTGCTTGCTTGGCAGATTCAGTGGAAGGCCGGGAGTCTCACCTTGCAGCCCTCACAGGCGCTGACACCATAGTGGTACCCTGAGGACTTGTCCTGGCACACAAAGCAGGGCTTGTAGACGCGGGGCGGCGGGGGAGGCGATGGCGGGCTTGGCACTATCTCCTCTGAGCTGGTACTCTGGGTTTCTATCGCTGCGGAGAGGGAAAGAGCAACAGAGAGCGTTAGCAAACACTATCAGATATAGCACCGACAGACACGCGGCATTAATCGATATCGGCGAGATAAACACACACATACACCTTAAATAACCCAGGTCCAGACAGATACACTCCTGACAACATCCAACACACACCACCACAAGGGGAACTTACTCACTTTAAAACAATGTATTAGAAAAAAAAAAAAAAAAAACAATAGTAAAGGATGACTTCTTGATCAGGCGTTTTCAGATCCGCCACAGGAAAGAATCCTCAAAATGAGTTCAAAGAACAAACACTTTCTAACACACACAGATCATCAAAGCACAAAACAAAACCCAGCCTCTGCAGAGCTCTCTTATTTACTGCAGAAATTACAGCTCGTGTGCGAATGTGCTTGTAATACAGCAAGGAATTGCACTGGCAGGGTTCAAAGACAGGTTCTCTGCTCTGATACAATGCCTGGAGTTGCTCTTTTATTTATTTTTAAGCTGTGTGGTCTTTTCAAGTGTGAATGTGTGAAAATATTAAAGGATAAATCATACGAGGACAACAAAAAAACGCATAAATCTACTCCTTTTCTTATCTCTACATTAAAAAACATACACACCTAAATCTTATTTAATCTGAGCAGTAAAAAAAAAAAAAAATGACATTCTGTAAGCAACATGGAAAGTCAAACAGAATATGAGGGCTGGGGTTACACATATTTTATGTGCTCTGACGTGGTAAACAAGAGGATTGTGTGAAGCAAACTACTGCTGGGTACAATATGGGTTGGACTTTGGCCTCAATATCCTGCATGGTGCACACGTCTGTTTAATCGAATATGAAAACACATTCATAGTGCAGACCTCTGTGGTCAGACCGGTGGCTTGCGGCTAAACAAACAACCCCACCATAACCGTACAGTTGTAAATAGGACCATTGTGCGGAGCGAGTACAAGCTGTAACTAGATTACAGGTGTCATAATTTGATGGGATATGTATATTATGTGTATCAGGTTGCGACACTGACTGTCAACAAACTCCTTAACTCAGCGGTTCCCAGACTTTCAGTGTGAGACTTCTTCCACTGTCGCTGTTTTTTGGATCGGGTAACTTCTTTCACACCGTTTTAGTTTCTTTTACATTTGGTGCATCTTTTACATCATGTTCATTTTTTAAACTTTTGACCTTATTTGATATTGTGTGACTTGTTTCATTGTTTTTCCCTCTTGCTTCAGTTTTTACTACTTTCATTGAGTGTTGAGCACGTTAGTATTGAGGCATGCCCACACGCTGAGGAAAACGTGCCAAGATGGTCAATCAAAGCTTTGGTTGCCGGTGTCCTGTTGAGCCATCCTCTTGACCAAACGTAATGTGCCGTTTATGTAACATAACTTAAATATAGAGGTGAAAAAAATGCCCAAAATCCCATGTCCTAGTACATTTCAAGCAAACAGGGCTGCTGTGGCCACCAGTAACATAATGTAAACCTAGCTAGTTAGCTAGCTAGCTAGTTAGATACTAAGTGAGTAAGTAAGTTTTATTTATAGAGTACTTTTCACAGACATTAGTCACAAAGTACTTAACAGTGCAAATTACCAGCCTCACATTCACCCATTTACACACACACTCATAAACCAGTGGGCAATTGCTGCCATGCAAGGTGCGACCAGAGTCTGGTGGGAGCAACTTGGGGTTCAGTGTCTTGCCCAAGGACACTTCGACATGTGGACAGTTTGAGGCATACATGATTGTCGTAACTGTAACATCTCTGTTTATCATCCACCAGACTAACGTCACCTATCGCTGACTGAACTAATACATACAACGCTAGTTAGCCATAACAAGTCTAGGTAGCGGGCTAATGCTAGGATGTACTCGTTAGTGACACATGCCACCTCCTCCGACAGTGAGAAGGGGGAAAAAAAAAGACCCACTGTGCAGAAAGTGACGCAGCGCCTATGGCTGCTCCATCACATGACTCATCTGCAAATTGAGCCTTTTGTGTTTATCCAATGAATTTATTAGTTATTAAAATTATCTTATGCACATTTATTTAGATAGATAGATAGATAGATAGATAGATAGATAGATAGATAGATAGATAGATAGATAGATAGATAGAT